>SJYC01024681.1:0-30907 GCA_006408675.1 Madoqua kirkii | reverse complement strand
AGAAAGTGAAGAGGAGCTAAAAAGCCTCTTGATGAAAGTGAAAGAGGAGAGTGAAAAGTTGGCTTAAAGCTCAACATTCAGAAAACGAAGAGCATGGCATCTGGTCCCATTACTCCACGGGAAATAGATGGGGAAACAGTGGAAACAGTGTCAGACTTTATTTTGGGGGCTCCAAAATCACTGCAGATGGTGACTGCAGCCATGAAATTAAAAGATGCTTACTCCTTGGAAGAAAAGTTATGACCAGCCTAGACAGCATATTCAAAAGCAGAGACATTACTTTGCTTACTAAGGTCCATCTAGTCAAGGCTACGGTTTTTCCAGTAGTCTTGTTTGGATGTGAGAGTTGGACTGTGAAGAAGGCTGAGCACCAAAGAACTGATGCTTTTGAACTGTGGTGTTGGAGAAGACTCTTGAGAGTCCCTTGGACTGCAAGGAGATCCAACCAGTCCATTCTGAAGGAGATCAACCCTGGGATTTCTTTGGAAGGAATGATGCTAAAGCTGAAACTCCAGTACTTTGGCTACCTCATGTGAATAATTCATTCAAGGGAAAAGACTTTGATGCTGAGAGAGATTGGGGGCAGGAGGAGAAGGGGATGACAGAGGATGAGATGGTTGGGTAGCATCACTGACTTGATGGACGTGAGTGTGAGTGAACTCCAGGAGTTGGTGATGGACAGTGAGGCCTGGCGTGCTGCAATTCATGGATTCGCAAAGAGTCGGACACGACTGAGCGGCTGAACTGAAACCAAAATATTTTTTTACAATATATGTTCCATTTTTAAAATTTGTTTTAATTTTAACCTTATTTAATCATTGCTGAGGGAAAACTGAGTTATATTAATTAAGGCTAATATTTTAAATAATGATAAAACATTGAACGGATAAATTTTAAAACATTCAGCATCCTCCACTTCTACTGTAGGAATCACACTGAACTTTGAATCAGTTCAGCTCAGTCGCTCAGTCGTGTCTGATTCTGCGACCCAATGAATTGCAGCACGCCAGGTCTCCTTGTCCATCCTCAACTCTTGGAGTTCACCCAAACCCATGTCCACTGAGTCAGTGATGCCATCCAACCATCTCATCTTCTGTCACCCCTTCTCCTCTTGCCTTCTATCTTCCAAGCATCAGAGTCTTTTCAAATAAGTCAGTTCTTTCCATCAGGTGGCCAAAGTATTGGAGTTTCAGCTTCAACATCAGTCCTTCCAGTGAACACCTAGGACTGATCACCTTTCAGTTTAAGGGACTCAAGACTCTTCTCCGTCACCACAGTTCAAAAGCATCAATTCTTCAGTGCTGCTTTCTTTATAGTTCAACTCTCACATCCATACATGACCACTGGAAAAAATCATAGCCTTGACTAAATAGACCTTTGTTAACAAAGTAATGTCTCTGCTTTTTAATATGCTGTCTAGGTTGGTCATAACTTTTCTTCCAAGGAATAAGTGTCTTTTGATTTCATGGCTGCAATCACCATCTGCAGTCATTTTGGAGCTCCCAAAAATAAAGTCAGCCCCTGTTTCCCCATCTATTTTCCATGAAGTTATGGGACCAGATGCCACGATCTTCATTTTCTGAATGTTGAGCTTCAAGCCCACTTTTTCATTCTTCTTTTTCACTTTCATCAAGAGGCTCTTTAGTTCTTCTTCACTTTCTGCCATAAGGGTGGTATCATCTGCATATCTGAGGTTATTGATATTTCTCCCGGCAATCTTGACTCCAGCTTGTGTTTCCTCCAGCCCAGTGTTTCTCATGATGTACTCTGCACATACTTTAAATAAGCTGGGTGACAATATACAGCCTTGATGTACTCCTTTTCTTACTTGGAACCAGTCTGTTGTTCCATGTCCACGTCTAACTGTTGCTTCTTGACCTGAATACAGGTTTCTCAAGAGGCAGGTCAGGTGGTCCGGTATTCCCATCTCTTGAAGAATTTTCCACAGTTTATTGTGCTTTTAAATGCCTTCCTACATGTGGTCCAGTCTTTCTAAAAAATATTTTTGTCTAATAATCACTTATAATACCCATAAATCAGGCTATTTATATATGTTTTAATTACATTTTCTTAGTCACTTGCTCCAATACTTTAAATCTAGTTGCATCATTAGTTTTGAAATGTGTGACTTTTAAATTAATAAGAACTTTAATTTTACTATGCTGTAGAATAAAATGTAAAATGAAAAGATGCCAAAAATATTTATGTTTTCATGGGTCATTCAGTTTATTTTGAAGTTTTAGTTTTTCTCAAAACATACATCCTCAAAGTTTAAGACGTTCAAATAGCAGATAAAAGAAAAAACTGAGCAAAATGCCTGAGTAAATAAAGTTGCTCAGTCGTGTCTGACTCTTTGTGACCCCGTGGACTACCACGCTCCTCCGTCCATGGGATTCTCAAGGCAAAAATACTGGAATGGGTTACCATTTCCTTCTCCAGGGTATCTTCCTGATCCAGGGATCAGGCAGACACTTTAACCTCTGAGCCACCAGGGAAGCAAGTGCTAAATCATTTCTTCAATCAGCTAGCTGAGACACTTAGTGTAGTTTTACTCATCATTTTTAGTCATGATTATTGAAAAACTAATTATTTGTAAATGTTGATTGTAATACTTCCTTCAGAGGATTGTTATGAGGATCAATAGAGAGAGAACAGAGTCTGACACATGATAAATTCTTTAATGCATAATAAATACATTTCTGGTAGCACCCTGGGAGGAAACCATCAGAAAAAGACAGAACTATCCCTGAGACTGTATAGAAAGAGAGACCTTCTAGACTTGGAGGCTTACTGGAGGGAAGTACTAAGTGCATGGCTTTAATGGGAAGGGAGAGGTCGTCTGGGGTCCCCTGGTAACTCAGGCGGTAAAGAATCTGCCTGCAATGTGAAAGACTTCGGCTCGATCCTTGGGTCGGGAGATTCCTGGAGAAGGAAACTGGCTACCCTCTCCTGTATTCTTGCCTGGAGCATCCCATGGACAGAGGAGCCTGGTGGGCTACAGCGCATGGGATGGCAAAGACTCAGACATGACTGAAGCATGCATATACACACAAGAGGTAGTACAGGGTGCTGAGAATCTAACAGGATGAAGTGCACAGTGTGCAGAGGACCTTTGGCTGATGCAGAGCAGCCCAGGCATGCAAAGCATGGTAACCTCCAAAAGTAGAGATGCAGACGTAAGAGAAGTCACTCCAGGAAAAAAAAAAAAAAAAAAAGGATAAAGGGAAAGTAAACCTAAAGAAAATTTCAGGAAGGGCAGCAATGCCCTATAAATAATGAGTCAGATACTGAGTGGAAGTTTCTAGCTGAGTGCTTCCTCCTGCAAAACCAGAAACAGATCAAGAGCAGCCACCTAAACATTGTCAAGGACCCACTGAATTGTTAGAATTCAGTTAGTTGTCAAAATTAAATTAGATATAGCACTTTTCTTTAAATGCATATTGTATAATTATAATCCATGGTTATTCCTAAGTATGCATTTATTTTTCTAATTCAACTTTCAATTAAAAATCCTAAGAATTGGTTCTATTTTTGCAAACCATCTGACAAAGTAGGAGATAAATATATCAGATGAGGTTAATCTCATTTTTGAACCAATTCAGAATAAAATTTGAGAGAGAGAGATGTTCAGAATTGAAATCATGAATAACAATGGTAGTGACATAAATATTTTGAAACTTTTGTATTAATGTATGAAAGTTTTTATATTTAAGAAATTATCTGAGAACCATTTACCTTCATCATGACTATGTTAAATATTACAAGTCATTTAGTAAATGATGAAATATAATAAGTTATTATGTTGTTATTTGGGGGTCATTAGTTAGTGCATTTAACATCACAGCCATTTTGGAGGCAAACAGTAGGGAACTTCATAAACTAAGGTCCTTGAACTATATTTCCATGAAGCATGTGGAGAATGATAAACTGAAGACCATCCCACCCACACACAGTGATGTATCACCTTCTCATTTTCTGCCTCCCTGTTTTCACAAGTCTTCCACCTCATTTTCTCTTCATGCTGTGATTCTCTTACTTTCCCCTGATATCATCACTGTATGTTTATTCCTTTTCTTTCTAAAAGGGAACGCTAAAGAGAAAAAAATGGCAAATGTAACAGGAAAACTTAATCTGCTTTGTTTAACTATATCCTTAAATTTTAAAGAAAGAGCTATTAAGCTCTTAAATTATTAAGTTAAGCTATTCAGCTTAAACTATTACATTTTTGTTTTCTTTTTAGCATTCTTTATGCATGTTACTGAAGCTCCAACACTTTGGCCACCTGATGCGAAGAACTGATTCATTGGAAAAAGACCCTGAGGCTGGGAAAGACTGAAGGCAGGAGGAGGGGACCACAGAGGATGAGATGGTTTGAGGGCATCACTGACTCAATGGACATGAGTTTGAACAAGCTCTAGGAGTTGGTGATGGACAGGGAAGCCTGGTATGCTGCAGTCCATGGGGTCACAAAGAGTCGGGCACAACTTAGTGACTTAACTGAACTGACACATTTAACTGATTTTTTGTGATTTAAATTTTTCAATATCTTGCTTTTTAGCAGGATGACCCTTGTGACAAGGTAGAATCTACTTTGCTTTTTTTTTTAATACCCCTGGCACCCACCACAGTGCCTCCATATGGTAGGCATTGTGAACATGTGTGGACAGAAAAATTTCTTAGATATTAATTAATCACTCATTCATCCATTCAACTTCAGAATGAAAGACCCATTGAGAGGTCGACTCAGCTGTGCACAAATTCTTACCCTTATGGATCTTACACTCTAGAAGGGGATACAGACAAGGAATTATTAAAGAGATAATTATAAGATATAATTCAAGGTGCTGATGAGTGCTATAAATAAAAAATGGATAAAAATAATAATAGGGAGTGAGGGGGCAGGGACCTATTTTAGATAGAGATGGTGTATGAAAATAAATGAGAGGAAGATCAGAATGCAGAAGTCAAAAGAAAGCATCTCATGGAAGGCCTTATAAGTCTGGATGAGGATTTTATTTTGAGTTTACTGAGAAGCTATTAGAGGGTCATAGAGGAATAATGTAATGTGATTTACATTTTAAAAGAAGCACTTTGACTATTGTATATTAGAGTAAGATGGGTACCGAGGAGCGTGTTAAGGCTTTGCCACAGTATGGAAGAAGAGACAGGATAGTGAGATTTGAGCTCTATTTAGAAGTAGAGACGATAGTATTTCAAGATTTGGATGCCAGATGATCAGTTTAGTACTTAAGTTTTAAAACTCTTGATACAAACTTTGTAAAATGGAGGTCATAGCTCTTATTCTCACACATTAAAACCCAGTTTGTTCCTCTTCTTACAGGTATCACATTCAAAGAAATAAAACATTCTAAAAAATGCATTATCAGAAATTCTAACTTCTATTGAATTGTCTTGGAAAGTACTATGGCGGGTCACTCATCCATACAACCAATTCTCTTAAAATCCCCTTTCACCACCTTCTTTTCCTCTGATTCTTATGTAGCTCAACAGATCCCTGCCCCACTCCCCCATTCTCTAGTCCCTCTCTCAATTCCCCCTCAACCATCTCAGTCAACACCAGCCCGTCTTCCTCTCTTCCCGGCCCCTTGTCAGTTTGTATCTCTCTCAAGACAGTCTGGCCTCTGAAGGCGGATGAGCGCGCTCCTCAGGGCATCTTCCATTTTGCCTCCCTGTCCGTTACCCACTCAGCGTAACAGAACACAGGCTGCGCGGCTGTCGCAGTAGCAAAGCCAGCTTCCTTAGCCCAAGGTCAGAGCAGCAGTGTGCTAGGTGGTTAGAAGAGGAAAAAGGAGTCCAGAATGGCAGGTGCTAAAAGACAAATAAGGGGAAAGCCTGTGAAAACAGAACAAAGGAAGGTCCAAGGACGGGCTGAGAACCTGAGGTGAAGCAAACAGCCCTCTCTTTCGAGCTCGCTCTCTCTCCTTTTCCCGTCTTTTGGATCAGCCTGCCCTCACACCTCACGATGTATTTTCCTTTGCTTGCCAAATAAAACTGAGCTGTCCATTGGTCGTTTCAAATTTTTGCTGTTACTCAGCGTAACAGAACACAGGCTGGCGGCTGTCGCAGTAGCAAAGCCAGCTTCCTTAGCCCAAGGTCAGAGCAGCAGTGTGCTAGGTGGTTAGAAGAGGAAAAAGGAGTCCAGAATGGCAGGTGCTAAAAGACAAATAAGGGGAAAGCCTGTGAAAACAGAACAAAGGAAGGTCCAAGGACGGGCTGAGAACCTGAGGTGAAGCAAACAGCCCTCTCTTTCGAGCTCGCTCTCTCTCCTTTTCCCGTCTTTTGGATCAGCCTGCCCTCACACCTCACGATGTATTTTCCTTTGCTTGCCAAATAAAACTGAGCTGTCCATTGGTCGTTTCAAATTTTTGCTGTGGTGAGACAGAACCGAGGAAATTACACAGTCCCCCGGCATGCGTGGCGCCGAGCAAGCTCAACTTCGGCTCCTCTATTTATGTTTCTCCTCCCCCTGAGCCTGCCTATGTAAACTGGGCTAGCCAGGAGGGCTGTTTGCTTCACCGCAGATTCTCACTCCAGTCCTCAGACCCTCTTTTCTTCTGTTTTCTCAGGCTTTTCTCTTCTTTGTCTTTTAGCACCTGCCATTCTGGACCCCTTTTTCCTATTCTAGCTACCTAACAAGTGGAAGGTATTGAGACTCATAACATGTGTTGCCCCTCTGGCATTTATTATATGGACCATGAGCCAGAAAACAGAGGTCTAAAAGATCTAAAGTTCAACTTAACTAAAATTTAAACCAGAAATATCAACGAGTCATTCTGAGGATCAGTATAGAAAAAAGTGATCAAAATCTTTTGCTGTTTCCAAAACTGCCATACTTACTTGTATATCTGAATAATTGTCTTGAAAATCAAAGGAACAATTTTCTGACATACACTACATCATGCATTGTTTAGGTATGAGAATGCAAATTTTCAACTGATTTGGGAATTACTAACTTGAAAATGTTTATTTTGGGTGGGCTTGATTCAACCTAACCTTGATGAACCAATTCATAAATTTTATTAACTTTTTAATTTGTAAAATAGGTTTTTCTATTCTTAATTTATTTTTTATTCATTTAAACACTCATTTTGAAATATTTTCTGTCTTTTTTCTATGCTTCTATGAGTACATAAATAGTTACTATTAATTGACATAATTATGCATATTTTGCATCTTGGTTTTAATACTTAGCATTGTGTTATTCGCATTTTCTAAATCAATAAAATCTATTTTAAAGCAAAGTAACTTCAGATGATGGTAAGAGCTGTAAAGAATACAAAGCAGAATAATGATTTTCTGAGCAACTAAGGAAGGAAGATGGACTGTACTAGACTAGAGAGCCTGGAAGAACTTCTCTGAGAAAGTATTTGAACTGAGGAGTTTTGATGGCTGAACATATGTGTCAGTTTGACCAGACCATCAGGTGCCCAGATATTTGGTTAAACATCATTCTGGGTGTATCTGTATCAGTGTTTCTAAATGAGATTAATATTTGAGTTAGTTTATTATAACTTCCAATTATAAGATAAATAAGTTCTGGGAATGTAATGTACAATATATTGACTAAACAAAGTTGCTAAGAGTAGATTTTAAAAGTTCTCATTACAAGAAAAAAATTGTAACTATATGTGGTGATGAATTAATTAAGCTTATTGTGAAAATAATTTTAGCTACATATAGCTATCAAATTAAAATATATAAATACATAAAACAAATATATAAAACAAATACAATGCTATATGTCAATTATATCTCAGTTTTTAAAGAAACTGGATATGAATGGTACTAAAAAAAAAAATCAAAACCAACAACATTTGATGCGGTAGACTGAGTAAGGCAGACTGTCCTTCTTTATGTGGGTGGATCTCATCCAGTCAGAGGAAGCCCTGTAAGCCTGAGTGAAAGGGAACACCTTCTGCCTGTTTAAGCTGGAACATCAGTCTTTCCCTGCCTTTGAACTTGAACTGAACATTGGCCCTTTTTTAAGCCTGCTGCTTTTTGGACTGGAACTTACACCACTGGCTTTCCCGATTCTCAGGCACTTAGACGAGAACTACATCATTAATTCTCCTGAGTTTCTAGCTTGCCAATTGCATTCATGGGACATCTCATAGGACTTCTCATCCTCCATAATTGTGTGAGTCAGTTCTTTGTTTTTTTTTTTTTTCTTTTGGATCCAATTCCTTTTAATAAACACACATATTCTGTAAAATATATATCTTATATAAGTAAATATATATGTGTATGTAGTCTGTTTCACTGGAAATCATGACTAATATAGAATATACCTAAACATTAAAAAAAATGTGCAACATAGGCTGAAGGTCTGAATAGATGTTTTTCCAAAAAGGAAATGCAAATGGCCAACAGGCACATGAAAAGATGCTCTACATCACTAACCCTCAGGGAAATATACATCAAAACCACAATGAGATATCACCTCCCCTGTCACAGTGACTGTCATCTAAAAGAACACAAATAACAAATGTTGGAAAGAAATGGAGAAAATGGATCCCATGTACACTGTTGGTAGGAACATAAACTGATCTGTTATAGAGAATAGTACGGAGACTGAGATGGTTGGATGGCATCATCAACTCAATGAACATGAGTTTGAGCAAACTCTGGGAGATAGTGAAGGATAGGAAATCATGGTGCTGCAGTTCATGTGGTCACAAAGAGTTGGACATGACTTAGCAGCTGAACTACAATGGAACTTTCTTAAAAACTAAAAGCGGAACTACCATAAGCAGCTCAATGTTCATAGCAGCATGGTTTATAATCACAAACATATGGAAGTGACCTAAGGGTCCATCAACAGATTTATATATCTTATATAAGTAAATATATATGTGTATGTAGTCTGTTTCACTGGAAATCATGACTAATATAGAATATACCTAAACATTAAAAAAAATGTGCAACATAGGCTGAAGGTCTGAATAGATGTTTTTCCAAAAAGGAAATGCAAATGGCCAACAGGCACATGAAAAGATGCTCTACATCACTAACCCTCAGGGAAATATACATCAAAACCACAATGAGATATCACCTCCCCTGTCACAGTGACTGTCATCTAAAAGAACACAAATAACAAATGTTGGAAAGAAATGGAGAAAATGGATCCCATGTACACTGTTGGTAGGAACATAAACTGATCTGTTATAGAGAATAGTACGGAGACTGAGATGGTTGGATGGCATCATCAACTCAATGAACATGAGTTTGAGCAAACTCTGGGAGATAGTGAAGGATAGGAAATCATGGTGCTGCAGTTCATGTGGTCACAAAGAGTTGGACATGACTTAGCAGCTGAACTACAATGGAACTTTCTTAAAAACTAAAAGCGGAACTACCATAAGCAGCTCAATGTTCATAGCAGCATGGTTTATAATCACAAACATATGGAAGTGACCTAAGGGTCCATCAACAGATGAATGGATAAAGAAATTGTGGTGTGTATATATTCAGTTCAGTTCAGTTGCTCAGTCGTGTCCGACACTTTGTGACCCCATGAATCGCAGCACTCCAGGCCTCCCTGTCCATCAACAACTCCCGGAGTTCACTCAGACTCATGTCCATTGAGTCAATGATGCCATCCAGCCATCTCATCATCTGTCATCCCCTTCTCCTCCTGCCCCCAATCCCTCCCAGCATCAGAGTCTTTTCCAATGAGTCAACTCTTTGCATGAAATGGCCAAAGTACTGGAGTTTCAGCTTTAGCATCATTCCCTCCAAAGAAATCCCAGGGCTGATCTCCTTCTATATACAAATAAATATTTGACAATTTTCAGGGTTTTTTTTTTAGGTATTATATATCTGTATACTTGTTTAAAAGTTCTCTTTTGGAATATTTGTTAATTTAACTCATATGTAGGCTTAGGATATAAAGCTTTGCTTTCAGGAAAACAGGCACAACGTGATACAAATGCTTTGCAACATAAATCTATGACATTAAGACATAGTTCAGCTATTTAAAAATATTTAATAAAGTAATTGGGCTTCCCAAGTGGCACTAGTGGTTAAATCTCCTTGCCAACACAAGAGATATGGGCTCGATCTCTGGGTTGGGAAGATACCCTGGAGTAGGAAATGGCACTTAAATATTCTTGCCTGGAAAATTCCATGGGCAGAGGAGCCTGGTGAGCTATATATAGTCCATGAGGCTGCAAAGAGTTTGACATGACTGAGCACATCCACAATAAAATAATCATTTAATGTCTGGTTAATACTCTTTTAAATGGCTGTGTCATTCCCTAGGATTGTGTATTTAGGAGGATTCAAATTTTCAACATCACAGATAATTCCCAAGTGCATGTTTTTTTATCTCTCACTTTTTCCTTTTGTTTATTTTCCTAAAATCCCCAGAGGGTCAGAAGGCCTTTGCATGGTTCTTGATATCCTTGGGAAAGTCACTTCACAAAATACTTTTACAAATTTATTTTACCTCCAATAATGAATGAGTATCATAATTTCATACCACTCCCTCGCCCCAAATAAAGGAAATCTACTAATGAATGACAGATAATGTGATAAGGAGCATGGTTTGATAAACCTGTCAAAAAAAAGAGAAATAGTAAAGCTCTACTTTATCCTTGTGAAAAACTTTCCATAATAGGAAGGTTCTTAGAAACTTGAATATAATGAATATTATTTTATAGTATAAGTGCCTATTATAAACACTTATAGTATACCCTCCTAGCAAATCATCCTAATTAGGGAATCCTTACATGCATATCAATATTTCTGGAAAAAAGAATTCTTTATAAATAATACAAGTTGAGTTTATAAGCTATATTTGCTATATTAAAAGTACTTAGAAAAAATTGCTATTTTTTCAAATGACAGTAGTCTCCCCACCCCTACCCCTTCCCTTAATTTATGAAGGCAATGGCACAATACGATATGCTGAGCCATGTATATTTGGCATTTTTTAAAAAGATCCTGGGCTCTCTAACTGCTCTGTGGATGCATGCATCTTGACAAGCTTTAACAAGGGCACACCTGCAAGGACTCAGCCTCCTGAGCCTGCCTTTACTCAGGTGCAGAAGGTCAGGAGCACCATGGCCTCGTGTAACATAAACAAGGATCCAGTGTCACTGACCGTTATTCAAGCATTTTCAAGTGGCTCCTTCTTCACCAATCACATTTTTCCATTAGTGTATTTCATATCTGAAATGTGTTCTGTACAACAAGCAAACGGGTTACAATTAACTCCTCTTTTATTTTTGTGTTTGTTTATATAAGGCACACTGATCAAACATATAGCTTCAAGCTAATTTGCAATGAAAACAATGACTTGATATGCAAGTTTTTAGAACTGTGGATAAGATTTTTTTTTAAGAGCTTTCAATTGTCTTATGCACTATTTAAAACCAATTGATTACTTTTCTCAACATATCCTGCACAGGTGCTGACTGATCTGTAGGATTGTTTAAGTGTGGTGGATAGGCATTTACTCAGGTAAATGCTTAAGAATTCTTTTGTATACAATGTTTTATAAGAAATAAATAACTTGAAAGCACTGAGCACTTAATATTTGACACACATTCAATAAAACATGTACACAGTAGGAATCTGACATAATAAAGTTGCTATATGTCTTTTTAAATTTTTATTTATTTATTTTAATTGAAGGACAATCACTTCACAACACTATGGTTACCACTGCCACATACTGACACGGATCAGCCATGGTCACAATTGTGCAGCCCCATCCTGAACCCCACCTCCCACCCTACTCCATCCCTCTGGGTATTCCAGTGCACTGGCTTTAGTGTCCAACTTGCACTGGTCATCTATTTTACATATGGTAATATACATGTTTCAACCCTATTCTCTCATAACTTCCCAACCTCGCCTTCTCACACATAATTTGATAGTCTGTTCTTTACATTTGTGTCTCTTTTGCTCCCTTGCATGCAGGATTGTTGTTATCATCTTTATAAATTCCATATATATGCATTAATATACCATATTAGTGTTTCTCTTTCTGACATATTTCACTCTGTATAATAGGTTCCAGTCTCATTCACTGCATTAGAACTGACTCAAATGGATTATTTTTTATAGCTGAGTAATATTTTATTGTGTATATGTAACACAACTTCCTTATCCATTCATCTGCTGATGGACATCTAGGATGCTTCCATTATCCTAGCTATCATAAAGAGTGCTACAATGAACACTGGAGTACATGTGTCTCTTTCAAATCTAATTTCCTTGGTGTGCATGCCCAGCAGTGGGACTGTTGGATATCTTTATTATAATTCATCTACTGAAAAAATATTTATTAAACATTAGCTACATGCCAACTTCTGTTCTCCATTACAGAAACACAGAGGAGAACAAAATAGCAAATGAGCCTGCTTTTGAGAAATGGATGCTCTTAATACAGGGCAATAACTAACAAGTGGTGGTGGTTTACACTAAGTTGTGTATGACTCTTGTGACCCATGGACTCTAGCCCACCAGGTTCCTCTGTCCATGGGATTTTCGCAGGCAAGAGTATTGGAATGGGTTGCCATTTACTTTTCCAAAGTAAAAAATAAACAAAGCGAAAAGTAAATAATCTGCTACAAATGTGTGGGTATCCATGCACATAACATATGTGTATATAATAATGATTAGATATTATGATTATCATATGGAACAAAATAGAGTGCTGATACAAAGAATAAGGGAAAGAAATTACTTTAGAAACTAGGCTAGAGAAGACCTGAGGAAGCAATGTTTATAATCATGGTGTTTTTTCCTAATAGCACAGTGCACAGAATTTTTACCTTTTCCCCCTGTGTGATATTTCACAAGTCTATAGTTGATCTGGAGAGTAACAATAGTAACAGTTTTCATTACATTCTATTCAAGTATGCCTATTTAAACTTTTCAGTTTTAAGTTACAGATAGATTTTTAAGTTACAGATAGATTTCATAATTCAGAGTCTTTTCATTCAGAATTACATATAGTACAAATTTCAGAACATGTTACCAGAGAAGCCAATAACAGTGAAACCTGTAAATCAATGCAATGTATTTTAATTTAAATCATCTATTGGTATAACTTTGTGTTTTGCTTTGTCTCAACTAGATTATCAGCTCCATGAGGCATGGAGTGAATTTAGTGCCTAGCACATTCATATATGGTAAAAAGGCAATATTTTTTAAAAGAATTTTAAATGCTTAAGAATTCTTTTGTATACAATGTTTTATAAGAAATAAATAACTTGAAAGCACTGAGCACTTAATATTTGACACACATTCAATAAAACATGTACACAGTAGGAATCTGACATAATAAAGTTGCTATATGTCTTTTTAAATTTTTATTTATTTATTTTAATTGAAGGACAATCACTTCACAACACTATGGTTACCACTGCCACATACTGACACGGATCAGCCATGGTCACAATTGTGCAGCCCCATCCTGAACCCCACCTCCCACCCTACTCCATCCCTCTGGGTATTCCAGTGCACTGGCTTTGAGTGTCCAACTTGCACTGGTCATCTATTTTACATATGGTAATATACATGTTTCAACCCTATTCTCTCATAACTTCCCAACCTCGCCTTCTCACACATAATTTGATAGTCTGTTCTTTACATTTGTGTCTCTTTTGCTCCCTTGCATGCAGGATTGTTGTTATCATCTTTATAAATTCCATATATATGCATTAATATACCATATTAGTGTTTCTCTTTCTGACATATTTCACTCTGTATAATAGGTTCCAGTCTCATTCACTGCATTAGAACTGACTCAAATGGATTATTTTTTATAGCTGAGTAATATTTTATTGTGTATATGTAACACAACTTCCTTATCCATTCATCTGCTGATGGACATCTAGGATGCTTCCATTATCCTAGCTATCATAAAGAGTGCTACAATGAACACTGGAGTACATGTGTCTCTTTCAAATCTAATTTCCTTGGTGTGCATGCCCAGCAGTGGGACTGTTGGATATCTTTATTATAATTCATCTACTGAAAAAATATTTATTAAACATTAGCTACATGCCAACTTCTGTTCTCCATTACAGAAACACAGAGGAGAACAAAATAGCAAATGAGCCTGCTTTTGAGAAATGGATGCTCTTAATACAGGGCAATAACTAACAAGTGGTGGTGGTTTACACTAAGTTGTGTATGACTCTTGTGACCCATGGACTCTAGCCCACCAGGTTCCTCTGTCCATGGGATTTTCGCAGGCAAGAGTATTGGAATGGGTTGCCATTTACTTTTCCAAAGTAAAAAATAAACAAAGCGAAAAGTAAATAATCTGCTACAAATGTGTGGGTATCCATGCACATAACATATGTGTATATAATAATGATTAGATATTATGATTATCATATGGAACAAAATAGAGTGCTGATACAAAGAATAAGGGAAAGAAATTACTTTAGAAACTAGGCTAGAGAAGACCTGAGGAAGCAATGTTTATAATCATGGTGTTTTTTCCTAATAGCACAGTGCACAGAATTTTTACCTTTTCCCCCTGTGTTGATATTTCACAAGTCTATAGTTGATCTGGAGAGTAACAATAGTAACAGTTTTCATTACATTCTATTCAAGTATGCCTATTTAAACTTTTCAGTTTTAAGTTACAGATAGATTTTTAAGTTACAGATAGATTTCATAATTCAGAGTCTTTTCATTCAGAATTACATATAGTACAAATTTCAGAACATGTTACCAGAGAAGCCAATAACAGTGAAACCTGTAAATCAATGCAATGTATTTTAATTTAAATCATCTATTGGTATAACTTTGTGTTTTGCTTTGTCTCAACTAGATTATCAGCTCCATGAGGCATGGAGTGAATTTAGTGCCTAGCACATTCATATATGGTAAAAAGGCAATATTTTTTAAAAGAATTATCCAAAATCTGCTGAATCATCGAAAAAGCAAGAATTCCGGAAAACCATCTATTTCTGCTTTATTGACTACGCCAAAGGCTTTGACTGTGTGGATCACAATAAACTGTGGAAAATTCTTAAAGAGATGGGAATAGCAGACCACCTGACCTACCTCTTGAGAAATCTGCAAGCAGGTCAGGAAGAAAGTTAGAACTGGACATGGAACAATAGACTGGTTCCAAATAGGAAAAGGAATATGTCAAGGCTGTATATTGTCACCCTGCTTATTTAACATATATGCAGAGTACATAATGAGAAATGCTTGGATGGAAGAACCACAAGCTGGAATCAAGATTGCTGGGAGAAACATCAATAGCCTCAGATATGCAGATGACACAACCCTTATGGCAGAAAATGAAGAAGAACTAAAGAACTTCTTGATGAAAGTGAAAGAGGAGAGTGAAAAAGTTGGCTTGAAGCTCAACATTCAGAAAATGAAGATCATGGCATCTGGTCCCATCACTTCATAGCAAATAGATGGGGAAACAGTGGCTGACTTTATTTTTGAGGGCTCCAAACTCAATGCAGATGGTGACTGCAGCCATGAAATTAGAAGATGCTTACTCCTTGGAAGGAAAGTTATGACCAACCTAGACAGCATATTAAAAAGCAGAGACATTACTTTGCCAACAAAGTTCTGTCTGGTCAAAGCTATGGTTTTTCCAGCAGTCATGTATGGATGCGAGAGTTGGAACATAAAAAATGCTGAGCATCAAGCATTGATGCTTTTGAACTGTGGTGTTGGAGAAGACTCTTGAGAGTCCCTTGGACTGCAAGGATATCCAACCAGTCCATCCTAAAGGAGAACAGTCCTGAGTGTTAACTGGAAGGACTGATGTTGAAGCTGAAACTCCAATACTTTGGCCACCTGATGAGAAGAGCCGACTTATTTGAAAAGACCTTGATGCTGAGAAAGATGGAAGGCAGGAAGAGAAGGGGACGACAGAGGATGAGAGGGTTGTATGGCATCACGGACTCAATACACATGGATTTGGTTGGATTCTGGGAGTTGGTGACGGACAGGGAGGCCTGGCGTGCTACAGTTCATGGAGTCACAGAGAGTCAGACATGACTGAGTGACTGAACTTATAATCTTATTCTCATTACTTTTTCAATAGGGCCTAATTTTGCAGGCATTAAATTTTTTCTACTCGTTTTAAAAAACTTCACTCTCTCTTCACAACTGTGTAAGTTGATTGCTTTAAATAGAATACAAGAAAAACTGATCTTCAGTCAGTTCAGTTTTAATTTAGTTCAGTTGTTCAGTGGTATCTGACATTTTGCGACTCCATGGACTGCAGCATGCCAGGCTTCCCTGCCATCACCTATACCCAGAGTTTACTCAGACTCACGTCCATTGAGTTGCTGATGACATCCAACCATCTCATCCTCTGTTGTCTCCTTATCCTCCTGCCCTCAATCCCTCCCAGCATCAGAGTCTTTTCCAATGAGTCAACTCTTGTTGTTACAACTCTGGTTGTATCTCCTTGCAGTCCAAGGGACTCTCAAGAGTCTTCTCCAGCACCACAGTTCAAAAGCATCAATTCTTCAGTGCTCAGCTTTCTTTATAGTCCACCTCTCACATCTGTACATGACCACTGGAAAAATCATAGCTTTGACTAGATGGACCTTTGTTGGCAAAGTAATGTCTCTGCTTTTTAATATGCTACAAGGTTGGTCATAGCTTTTCTTCCAAGGAGTGAGCATCTTCTGATTTCATGTCTGTAGTCACCATCTGAAGTGGTTTTGGAGCCCCTTAAAATAAAGTCTTTCACTATCTCCCCATCTATTTGCCATGTAGTGATGGAAGCAGATGCCATGATCTTTGATTTTTGAATGTTGAGTTTTAAGACAGCTTCTTTACTCTCCTCTTTCACTTTCATCAAGTCTCTTTACTTCTTCACTTTCTGCCATAAGGGTGGTGTAATCTGCATATCTGAGGTTATTGATATTTCTCCCAGCAATCTTGATTCCAGCTTGTGCTTCATCCAGCCTAGCATTTCGCATGATGTATTCTGCATATAAGTTAAATAAGCAGGGTAACAATATGCAGCCTTGACTTATTCCTTTCCTGATTTGGAACCGGTCTGTTGTTCCATGTGCAGTTCTAACTGTTGCTTCCTAACCTGCATACAGATTTATCAAGAGACAGGTCAAATGGTCTAGTATTCCCATCTCTTGAAGAATTTTCCAGTTTGTTGTGATCCATACAGTCAGTGGTTTTGGTATAGTCAAAAAAGCAGAAGTTGGTGTTTTTCTGTAACTCTGTCTTGCTTTTTCAATGATCCAACAGATGTTGGCAATTTGATCTCTGGTTCCTCTGCCTTTTCTAAATCAGCTTGAATATCTGGATGTTCATGGTTCATGTAATGCTGAAGACTGGCTTGGAGAATTTTGACCATTACTCTACTAGCATATGAGATGAGTGCAATTGTGTGGTAATTTGAACATTCTTTGGCATTGTCTTTCTTTGGGACTGGAATGAAAACGAAAGTTTTCCAGTCCTGTGGCCACTGCTGAGTTTTCCAGATTCGCTGGCATATTGAGTGCAGCACTTTTACAGCATTCTCTTTTAGGATTTGTAACAGCTTGATTGGAATTCCAACACCTCCACTAGCTTTGTTGGTAATGATGCTTCCTAATGCCGATTTAACTTCACATTCTAGGATGTCTGGCTCTAGGTGAGTGATCACACCATTCTGGCTATCTGGGTCATGAAAATTTTTTTTTGTATATTCTGTGTATTCTTGCCACCTCTTCTTAATATCTTCTGCTTCTGTTAGGTCCATACCATTTCTGTCCTTTATTTGCTCATCTTTCCATGAAATGTTCCCTTGGTTTCTCTAATTTTCTTGAAGAGATCTCTAGTCTTCCCCATTCTACTGTTTTGCCTCTATTTCTTTGCACTGATCACTGAGGAAGGCTTTCTTGTCTCTCCTTGTTAATTTTTGGAACTCTGCATTCCAGTGGGTATATCTTTCCTTTTCTTAGAGACAGTTACTTATGAACATTAAGGAGTGTATTATCATTAGTGCTCAGCTTTCTCTGTTTTCTTTAATATTCTAATAAAAGTCTCTCTTTTATTAGATAGGAAAGTAGACTTCCTATCTATCAAAATGGAGACTTCTTTGCAGATTAGTATCAAACAGATTCCAGTCACTGTAAACATCTATGCTGCTATTGGAGTGGTAGGATAATGAGAGGCCTGGGCAACCCAGAGCAGAGATATAAAAACAGCAGCAGGTAAAATCATCAACAACTGACAGGAACACCACTGAAATTCAAAAAATATTGTGTGCTTCAATTTCTTCAGACTTTATTATGTGTGAGAGTTTAGTACATATATGCTAATAGTGAAAGTGACAGTTAGACAGTCCTGTCTAACTCTTTGTGTCTATACAGTCCATGGAATTCTCCAGACCAGAATTCTGGAGTGGGTAGCCTTTCCCTTCTCCAGGAAATCTTCCCATACCAGGGATAAAACCCAGGTCTCCCACATTGCATGCAGATTCTTTACCCACTGAACCACAAGGGGAAACCATACCCTAACAGATGTGGGGTTAAAAATAAGTTACTTCATATAGTTATCTCACTTCATTGCTTTAATAAAGAAAATTGCTTTCTGTAGGGAATTTTAAAAGTAATATTAAAAAGTAATTTATTTAAAAAGTAATTTATTTAAAGAGTTTATTTAAAAAGTAATTTAAAATATATATAAGGTTCAAGTCTTCCCTGATGCACAGTGGATAAGAATCTGCCTGCCAGTGCAGGGAACACAGGTTCAGTCCCTAGTCTGGGAGATTCCACGTGCTGCAGAATAACTATGCCAATATGCAGCTACTGAGACTGCTCTAGGGCCCATGAGCTGCAGCCACTGAAGCCTGCATGCTCTAAGGCCCAAGAGCCACGACTAATGAGCCCTGTGCCACAGTAACGAAGCCCGTGCACCCTAGAGCCAGCAAGCCACAACTCCTGAGCCCGCATGATGCAACTACTGAAGTCTGTGTTTCAGCAGGAGAAAACAAGAGAAGCCACTGCAATAAGCCTGCACCCCACAACAAAGTGTAACCCCTGCTTCCTAACCCTAACCCTAACCTGCAAACCTTGCTGCAACTAGAGAAAGTCTGCAAATGGCAAACTAAGACCCAGTGCAGCCAAAAAGAATTTTTTTATGAAGGAATACATATTTGGGGGGAAGGAGTTGGTGACATGGGCTCTCTCGTATGCTGCTAGTGAAAGTTTAAATCCATTAATTCATTCAACAAATATGTGCCAGGCAGGCTTCCAGGTACCAGGGATATGACAGTCACAATGGAATTTACATTTTAATTGAGGAGTACAAGTACATACATAGTTAAAAAATATAGTGTTTTGTGCTATGGAGAAAAATACAGTAGGTTAAGGGGATTAGAGTATATCAGACTTTGAGGAAGAGGTTTGGTTATGACGACAGGTGTGAATGAGATGGCTATGCCCTGTTTTTTGTATTAAAGGGATTTTTAAGTAGGAGTGGTATGACTTGCTTTAAAAGATTCCTTCTGGATTCTGTACAGTCTATCTGGGCAAAAATGTTATATAGAAATGAGGTAAGAGGACATTATAGTCATCTAAACAAGGACAATAATGGGTAGGACTAATGGTTGGCAGTGGATGTGGGAAAATGCTCAAATTCTAAACATATTCTGAAATACTATTTTGGCAACATGGATGAACCTAGAGATGCTCATATTAAGTGAAGTAAGCCAGACAGAGAAAGACAAATAAATGATGCTGCTTACATGTGGAATCTTAAAAACAAAATGATGCAAATGAACTTATATGCAAAACAGAAATAGGCCTACATACATAGAAAACAAACTTATGGTTACCAAAGGGGGAACAAAGGGAGGGATAAATTGGGAGTTTGGGATTAGTTGATCTAAACTGCCATATATAAAATACGTAATCATCAAGGACCTACTGTACAGCACAAGAAAATATTCTCAATATTTTGTAATACTCTTTAAGGGAAAAGAATCTAAAAAGGAATATATACACATATATTCAACATATATGTATATATGTGTGTATATATATATCTGAATCACTTAAGCTGTACACCTGAAACTAACACAACATTGTAAATCAACTATATTTCAATAAAAAATTAAAATGAATATTTAAAAAAGGCTCGGTTAAAAATCATTTTATCAATTTTTGGTTTGAACAATTATATAAATAGAGTTGCCAATAGAAGTCCAATTGGAATTGTCAGTACAGCAGTCTAGAGCTCAAGGGGAGAGATCCTAACTGGAGAAGTGACTTTCAGATTATCAAAGCACAGCTGGAATTGAAATCCATAACTGGATAACACTCCATCAGAAGCCAAATTAAGTGGAGAATGCAAAAAAAAAAAAAAAAAAGAAAGAAAGAAAGAAAAAAAAAAAGAAAGTGCAAGCAGAGCAATTGGATTTGATTTCCCATGTGGAAGACAAGAGAGCTTAGCAAGTAAGAGCATGAACTATGTCCTCAGAGTATACGTATAAACCCAAGTTTCAGCAGGGATTGCTTCTTTAATCGTGGAGCATAGGTAAACAGTAGTTTTATGCTTACCTATAGAATTATTGTGAATATTAAATGAGAATCTAATCACGAAGTATTTAACATATAAGTACTCAACGAAGGTTAGTCATACATTATTAGCATCACTGTCATCACTGATAGGTGACAACTCCTAAGGAAAGACGCATGATAATATACATGCTAACGATCTTCAGAAGATAAGAGAGTAGTAAACAGAAGTTCAAGCTTTTGCACCCATCACCACACCAAGGGTTTTCTGCATCACCTTTCATGTTTCTTTTATATTGACCTCAACTACTTACAGATACCAGCCATGTGGTCCATATCGCTCCACATGCTTAACTTTTGAAAGTTTTTGACCTTATTGTAATATAAGATGATTTTGGCTTTTAAATGGTTTATACTACATATAAACCCAAGGTTATACACGTACACTCACTGGTCAAATGATCTTGATTAGACGGAACAGATCAGGAGAACTGTTCCATAGACTATGTTGAGTAAGTGACCAGAGAGTCAAAGATCTGTGTTCAAGTAACAAGAACCAGAAAGCCATTTAGAAAAGATAGAAAGAGTTCAAGGGGGGACTCCTTTGTAGGAAAGAAGATGGGAGGAGCCAGAGGTTAAAAGGGATGTTCCTCAGAAGATGAAGGGCAAGAAGAGGGTACCGATGATGATGACATATGACCACGGAAGGACTGATTGTTTCCACTATAAGAATAAGTAACATAGCCACATTAACTGCATTAAATTAGAGACCTCAACCACAGAAACAGTGATATTTCAATTAAAAGCCAGTTATTTTCCTCTATGTTGGCTTCATTCAAATTCAATATTGCTAATTATCATGCATTCCAAGTCTAAGTAAAATCAGGCAATGAGCCTAAAAGAACTCAATGCAGTGTATCTACTTTGGTAAAATTGCCTTAATAGTAAGCAGAAATGAAGTTTTAAAGATTAGAAGGGTAGTTGAAAAGAATTCATGATTCCCCTTCTTTATGTAATTTTCAGAATCATCTGTAGAATTTTGTTTCTAGGGAATTCTATACTTTAAAACTGCAGGTCAGTTTGGGATAAATGATGGTGTTACTCAACATTTTTCAATCATCAATAATTCATTTAAATTTCACAAGTTCATATCTAGTAATAACAAATCATTATTTTGGCTTATTTCTAGGCAGATACTGAAACTATTAGGAAGTGTTTTGGACCAGTATGCTGACTTGGGGTCTATAGAATAAGGAGATCCATGGATAAGCTTCAGCAGATCCATAGTCTCCCTGGAATAACATGAAAACTTGTGTACTTGTGTCCCAGTGAGTTTTTGCTGGGGATTGAATCCAGAAACACTAGAGGATTCCCAAATCGATTCTTATTTTCTCAAAAGTTTTTGGTCCACTTTACAGAAAACAACTTACCAGCTTTTTAAAATAAAATATAGACCTCAAAAAAACTTAATGGATTATAAATTGGAAGATTTGAAAATCTATCAGCAATATATTACCTCTATGCAGACATGTTCTGATCATCTGTAGTCATTTTTTCTAAAAATTTATTTCTCTTTGATAGTCAATAAAAAGTTTTTTAGCTTCTACAGTCAGAAAATGAGAGATGCTGAATTTTTTTTTTTTTTTGTAACCACTGTTTCCCTTTGGCAAAGACATCCAATCTGGGATCTGACATGCCTCTGGATCAAAACCAACATTTATGAGTTTCCTTTATTCTCATCCCAAGAGCATTGACCCATTTAGCTGGAGGATGGAACATAGAGGTTTGGGATGGCTGTAAATAACATCTTTATTTATAATAAAACCTTGCTTTGCTTGATTTTGGTGGTTTTAGAAGAATTTTGTGGGAAACAGGAGGATAAATGGTTGAGAGAAGGGGACGAAGAAACAAGGACAGGATAAAAAGGGAAAGTTAAAAAGAATCTTTGCAATACAGAAACATATTTGTTTCTTTGGCATGGGGAAGGTTTGCAAATGCTGCCTTACTAATTTACCATAGGAGGATTTCTGGTTCAGTGAATACAATTTTGCAATCAGTTAACAGTTATTTGTTACATATATACAAGATGCCTAGTACAGTTCTAGTCATTGCAAATGGTGGAAAAGAAACAGAAATCAGTGTCATCCCTTAAAAGATATGTAATTTGTTGGGAAAAGGTAACATGATTAAATAGACTTTCACAGATACAAATACAAAGATATGTACTGACATGGATATATATCTAGATAGATATCTGTGGACATATAATCAATGAAGTTTATTAAGACTGATCATAGATTTCTCTCATTCATCTAAAAGTTATTTGATTGAAACATTTTAAATGTACAGAAAATTGTAAAAGATATTAGTAAGATACTCAACAAAATAGTTAATTTGATATTAACTTTGACATTTTCTTTACATTTCATTTTTTAATGAGATTTTCTAATTCTAGCTAATACACATCCTCTGTCCTCTTCTTCCCCAAAGGTAAACACTGTTAAAAAAGTTTCTGTGTATCATTCCCATAGGGCTATGCAGTTTAATTGCACATGTTAAACATTTTTAAAAAATTCATTTTGTGAGCCTTTAAACTTTGAATAAATAGGATCATGTAGTATATATAATTTTCTGATTGTCTTTTTTCATTGTTTTGTATTTATATTCATCCTCTGTCCTCTTCTTCCCCAAAGGTAAACACTGTTAAAAAAGTTTCTGTGTATCATTCCCATAGGGCTATGCAGTTTAATTGCACATGTTAAACATTTTTAAAAAATTCATTTTGTGAGCCTTTAAACTTTGAATAAATAGGATCATGTAGTATATATAATTTTCTGATTGTCTTTTTTCATTGTTTTTGTATTTATATATGCTGATACACTTGTATCTTTTTTTTTTTTTTTTAGGTCGCTCAGTCGTGTCCGACTTTTTGCGACCCCATGGACTGTAGCCCACCAGGCTCTTCCATCCATGGGATTCTCCAGGCAAGGATACTGAAGTGGGTTGCCATTTCCTTCTCCAGGGGAACTTCCTGACCCAGGGATCGAATCTGGGTCTCCCTAGTTCATTCATTTTAAGGGTTATTCTGTTAGTCTAATGGCAGCCCACTACAGTATTCTTGCCTGCAAAATCCCATGGACAGAGGAGCCTGACAGGCTACAGTCCATAGGCTTGCAAAGAGTCAGACATGACTGAAGTGACTCAGCATGTGTGTTTAAAGAAAAGTTATACCAGTTTTTATAACTTTGCTAAATAAACATCCTTTTGCATAAGTGTAAAATGTTCTCTAGAATAGAGACCTAGAAGTGAAACTACTGTGCCTACATCTTCAAACTCACCAGCTGCTATCAAATTGCCCTCTAATCTGTTCTCATCGATACAGAACTTTCTTCACATTCTCATCTACTTTTAGGGTATATCAATTTTACAATATTACACCATGAATTGGAATCTCACTGTTGTTTTTAATTTGCTTAGCAATGTCAAGCATCTCACAGATGCTTGTTGACCTTCTTGGTTTCCTGTTTGGTTTCCCATTTGTTAAATTGTTTTTTTGCTGCTGCTACTGCTGCTGCTAAGTTGCTTTGTGTCCAGCTCTGTGAGATGCCATAGATGGCAGCCCACCAGGCCCCACCATCCCTGGGATTCTCCAGGCAAGAGTACTGGAGTGGATGGCCATTCCCTTCTCCAGAGGATTTCCCAACCCAGGGATTGAACCCAGGTTTCCTGAATGCTTGGCAGATTCTTTACTGTCTGAGCCACCAAGGAAGCCCTTAAGACTAGGAATTAATTAGCACAGTGGAGGAGAGCAAGTAGACAGGCTTGATTTTAAGAGAAAGAACCTCAAGAAGTCATCTTGTCTACCTTAAAAAAACATATATAAGACTTACAAGATCGTTCAGGCCACCTGAAGTAAAGTGGCAGGGCCAGCTCAAAAATGAAGGATATGACTTTTAAGTTCCATTGTCTTAGGCATATGCAAACACTGAAGGCTGAAGGGATCCCTGTGTTGGCACATCTGTAACCATTTGAAGCCCCACAGTGTGCAGGGAAGCTCTGACATTTTGTCCCCAGAGGAATGAACGCTAAATTATCTTTGGCAAACCTTTGCTGAATTTAGATAACCTCAGAAGTATAATTTTCACATCCTCAGCACTGCAAAGGCTGAAAAACCTGTCTCTAAGAAATGTTTTGTTCTATCTATCCCAATTCTCTATACCTTATGTTCATCCTATTTCCAAGGCTATCATTTATCTGAAGGAATGGCAGGCATGTTTTGTTTTTTTTTTCCCCTCCTGGATCATTGCTCTTGGTCAAATTTCCAGCTAATTAACAGGCTTTCTCAATTGCTTCTTTCATAAATATTTCTAATCAAGTTACTAGAGTAACTAAGTTGGAGGAGGAGAAAACAGCTGAAATGTACATACCAATGCAATAATTATTTTCTAATTTATTGTTTTGCAATCTTTTCTTATTACTGTTCTATTCACCTCTTTCTACCATGTTGTACTTGATCAGTAACAAGCAAAGGATAGTATGCTTTTATAAAGCTAATTTTAAAAATGACAGTTGATACTGATATAATTTTAAAAATGTCTTAGTAAGTATTTTGAAAACTCACCAGTGTACTTAATCTGTCACACTTTCCCTGAAAAGAATAAGATAGAAAAAAGACCATAATCAGATTACTTCCACAAACACCCAAAATATATATAACCTCCAAAGACAAGTGTATAGTAAATGAGTGGAAAGAATGAGGCCAATTAGAAAGTAGTTCACTGACACAGCAATCAGATTTCATCAATTCAAAGTCCACATCTATCATTCCTACAAGTTCTTAAGGGTACCAAGTCCGTCAAACTAGAACAGAAGGAAAGCATATACAGAGATTCATCAGAGTTTAACAACTCTGACAGGTGCATGATTTTCAAGTAAAAACACATGTCAATGAGAAAATAATCCAGCCACTGCTAAATGTGTGTAAATTATTAGTATATTTTTAAAAATACTGACACCCTAGCATATATAATTTTTGATTTTGGCTAATTTCTATAGTTTTATGTAGATTATTTTTTAACATTTTTACATACATATATTTGCCAGTCCTTTCACACACAGAAAATTTGGTGGCTCTAGTGGTAAAAGAACTGGCCTGATAATGCAGGAGATTCAAGAGTCCGGGTTTCCCTAGAGAAGAAGATGGCAACCCGCTTCCGTATTCTTTTCTGGAAAATTCCATAGATAGAGGAGCCTGGCAGGCTATCGTCCAGGGGGTCACAAAGAGCCAGACATGACTGAGTGACTGAGCACACACAAGGAATCTATATAAGCCCTCCAAATGATCGTCGTGCAAGCGAGACGTTTGAGGACCATTGCTTTAGCCAATGACCAGAAAGACTGTGTTGCCAAACATATATTAACAACTTAAATATTCATATATATTCTGAATGTATATGCAAGACATAAATGTATACTACATTATTAAACATTATTACATCAGCAGAAGAAAATTTTGATGCAGTAGTATCATCTATTCTATTGCCCATGAGTCACTGGTCTTCTTTTGAAGACCCATAGGAATCAACTATTTCAACTTAATAGCAGAAATAGAAAGGGTAAGTCTTAAGAGAATTTTGTACTGGCTGGATACATAAGCATATTCCATATCACATTTTACGGAGTTTCCACAATGTATGTTTACCTAAGACTTATAAAGTTCCTACTCCCGCCATTATCAAACACATGTAGACAGGAACAACCACTGCCCAATGCCTCCAAATCATGCCATGTACTGGCATAATTAGAGATCTGTTGGGCTTAGTTTAAAATTTTATTTAATATGTATAAAAACAGTAATAACTGTTAGAGAAAAATGTTATGGTTTAGTGGTTTAAACAATGAGAAAGTATCCATGCATTGTGTGAAAATCCAGTATTTAATCTAAATATATAAATCAAGTTAAAAAAATTAGGCACCCCTTATTTATTACTAAAGAAAATGGATCATTAACATATTGCTAACAACTAGATCAACCTTACAAAAGCAAAAATAACAAGAATTATTTGATTTCATAATTCCCAACATATGAGAAGAAAATTTAGTTAAGCTGCTACATTTTTAAAGTATAACTGAATATTTCTCTAGTTAAGAAAAATGAACACTAAGTATCCTGATCATACTGTTTATTTTAAATATTTATTCCATGAATATATAGCTGAAAAATAAACTTTACCACTACTCAAAAAAATTTTTTTTAAATAGTATAAAATTTTTTTTAAAATTACAGTTGGGTAGATCACTTATGGACATCACCAGATGGTCAATTTCCAAATCAGATTGATTATATTCTTTGCAGCCAAAGATGGAGAAGCTCTATACAGTCAGCAACAAAAAAGACCAGGAACAGACTATGGCTCAGATCATGAATGCGTTATTGCAAAACTCAGACTTAAATTGAAGAAAGTAGGGAAAACCACAGACCATTCAGATATGACCTAAATCAAATCCCTTATGATTATACAGTGACAAATAGATGAAAGGGATTAGATTTGATAGACAGAGTACCTGAAGAACTATGGATGCAGGTTCATGAGATTGTACAAAAGGCAGTGATCAAGACCAACTCCAAGAAAAAGAAATGTAAAAAACCAAAATAGTTGTCTGAAGAGGACTTATAAATCGCTGAGAAAAGAAGAGAAGCAAAAGGCAAAGGAGAAAAGGAAAGAAATACCCATTTGAATGCAGAGTCCCAAAAAATAGCAAGGAGAGATAAGAAAGCCTTCCTCGGTGATCAATGCAAAGAAATAGAGGAAAACAACAGAATGGGAAAGACAAGAGATCTCTTTAAGAAAATTAGAGATACGAAGGGAATATTTCATGCAAAGATGAGCACAATGAAGGACAGAAGTGGAATGGACCTAACAGAAGCAGAAGATATTAAGAAGAGGTGGCAAGAATACTCAGAAGAACTATACAAAAAAGAGCTTCATGACCCAGATAACTACAATATTGTGATCACTCACCTAGAGCCAGACATCCTGGAATGTGAAGTCAAGTGAGCATTAGGAAGCATCATTACAAACAAAGCTAGTGGAGGTGATAGAATTCCAGTTGAGCTATTTCAAAGCCTAAAAGAGAATGCTGTAAAAGTGCTGCATGCAATATGCCAGCAAATCTGGAAAACTCAGCAGTGGCCACAGGACTGGAAAAGTTCCATTTTCATTCCAATCCCAAACAAAGGCAATGCCAAAAAATGTTCAAAGTACCATATAATTGTACTCATCTCACACACTAGCAAATTAACTCATCTCACACACTCAAAATTCTCCAAGCCAGGTTTCAACAGTATGTGAACCATGAACTTCCAGACGTTCAAGCTAGATTTAGAAAAGGCAGAGGTACCAGAGATAAATTGCCAACATCCACTGGATTACCAAAAAAGGAAGAGAGTTCCAGAAAAACATCTATTTCTATGTTATTTACTATGACAAAATCTTTGACCTTGAGGATCACAACAAACTGTTGAAAATTATTCAAGAGATGGGAATACCAGACCACTTTACCTGCCTCCTGAGAAATGTGTATGCAGGTCAAGAAGCAACAGTTAGAGCTCACCATGAACAACAGACTGGCTCCAAATTGGGAAAAGAGTCCGTCAAGGCTGTATACTGTCACCCTGCTTATTTGACTTCTATGCAGAGTACATCATGAGAAACGCTGGGCTGGATAAAGCACAAGCTGGAGTCCAGATTGCCAAGAGAAATATCAGTGACCTCAGCTACACAGATGACATCACCCTGTGGCAAAAAGCAAAGAAGAACTAAAGAGCCTCTTGATAAAAGTGAAAGAGAAGAATGAAAAAGCTGGCTTAAAACTCAACATTCAAAAATCATTCATGGCATCTGGTCCCATTACTTCATGTGAAATAGACTGGGAAACAATGGAAACAGTGAGAGACTTTATTTTGGGGGGGGTCCCAAATCACTGCATATGGTGATTGCAGCCATGAAATTAAAAGACACTTGCTCCTTAGAAGAAAATTTATGATCAACCTAAATAGCATATTAAAAAGCAGAGACATTACTTTGTCAACAAAGGTCCATCTAGTCAAAGCTATGGTTTTTCCACTAGTCATGTATGGATGTGAGAGTTGGACTAAAAAGAAAGCTGGGCACCAAAGAATTGATGCTTTTGAACTGTGCTGTTGGAGAAGACCCCTGAGAATCCCTTATACTGAAAGGAGATCCAACCAGTCAATCCTAAAGGAAATCAGTCTGAATATTCATTGGAAGGACTGATGCTGAAGCTGAAACTCCAATACTTTGAACACCCAATGCGAAGAACTGACTCATTGCAAAAGAAGCTGATGATGAGAAAGAATGAAGGTGGGAGGAGAAGGGGACAATGGCAGATGAGAGGGTTGGATGGTATCACCGACTCAATGGACATGAGTTTGAGTAGGCTCTGGGAGTTGGTGATGCACAGGGAAGCCTGGTGTGCTGCAGTCCATGGGGTTTCAAAGAGTAGAACACAGCTGAGCAATTGAACTGAACTGAGATCACTTAGAGTTTTATTTGTGTTGCTTGGAATGCTATGAAATTGGGATATTTGGGCATTTTTATCCTGGTTATTAAATGCAGATTGGGGAAGAAACACTTTTTTCAATGGAACAAGATTTTTTTTGCTTGTTTAGCATTGTTTTTATAGGGAACTCATTTCATTTTTTTTCACTAAGTTGTAGCTTTATTGTCTTGATCATTATTCACTAATAATATTCCTATGCTTATTGTTTAAATTTATGCTTTAAGTCAGTTTCTACTTAGTTTTGCACTTGTGATCTTAGAGTCCATTGAGAAAAACATTTAAAAAGAGGGCATTAGAAGAAATGCTGAATGTTAAATCCAGCATTATCTATTCAAATATTTATGTACTTAATTTAATTTAGTTTTGCATTAAGTCAGTTAAACCATTGAACTTTGGTTTCAATTTCTGTAGTTCTAATTACCATCTAAAATTATGATATGTTTTTGTAGGAAATGGTCCAAGCAAAAGTAGAGTGGAGAGAGTACTGTTTTATTACTACCAAAATCTAGAAAGAAAGTGAAAATGAAAGTTGTTTAGTCATGTCCGACTCTTTGCAACCCCATGGATTATGGGGTCCATGGAATTCTCCAGGCTAGAATACTGGAGTGGGTAGCCTTTCCAGGAAATCTTCCCAACCCAGGGACAGAATCTGGGTCTCCTGTATTGCAGGCAGATACTTTACCAACTGAGCTATCAGGGAAGCTAACATCAAAATCTAGAGGGAGTCCTTTACTTTCACCTCCTCATACCTCACTACTATCATCAACAGAGTAGAGGCTGCAAGACTGACATGCTGTGGAGTAGCTGGGTGGTAAGAGAGATGAATTCTAAACCTTCTGATTACAGTTGAGATCCCAAAGTAATAGCCCCTACTGAACAATAGCCAGCAACTTGGAACTGGGGCTACATCCCGAAAAGACTCAGGCTGCTGAGGTAGGTCTAAGGATACATGGTTCTCTTTTGAGAAGGTAATATTTCCATATTTCTGAGTAGTGAGGGTTTCTGAGTTGGCAAATTGAGTTCAAGATGAATGAACAGAAAACACGCCTTAGACATCACAAGTAATGTATTATCCAAGAGAGAGAAACAATTTTCTCTTTCCTGGAGTTTCTTTTTTTTTTCCTGGAGTTTCTACTGCAAATGATTGCAAAAACCAAGGGACTTCCCACCCACTTTCCCAGAGAAGGTTTTGTCTTGTTTTTAGTAGAGAGCAACGTTTTCTTCCTCTTTTCAGCAGGGGAGGAAAGGCATTCATGTAAGAGTCCCTGTACGAACCTCAAGAGTCATAATTTTCAATCCTCTCCTAGAGTAGAGAGCCCCTATTCACTACATATAGGGTGACATATGCCCTCATCACATTTTCCGAAAGAAAAATGAGGCATGGGAACCAACACCAAGACTGTTATGTAAATAATTAGTCTGTATCTAATCCAGAAACCTCATGCTTATAATCAGGATAAAACAGAGACATAAAAAGTTACCACTCTTTCCCCAAACAAAGCAATTAATCTTTTTCTTTGATAGTTCTAATAGACAGATGAAGAATTCTTTTTCCAATAACTGCACAATGATATTATTTTCAACCAGGTATGAAAAGTGTATGAAAAGCCTATGAAAAGTAATGATGAACTATGCTATAAAATAACTATTAATATTTTTTAAAAAATTACAGAAAAATACAGACTATGGTCTGGATACACAGCAGAGTTTCATTAAAACTGGAGACAAAAAGAAATCAAGAAAGCACAAATATTTAGAAATACTCTCAGATAATCCATGCAAAGAGATTATGATAAATTTTAAAAATATAGAATGATAGATAATATCAGAAT
>SJYC01024680.1:0-23443 GCA_006408675.1 Madoqua kirkii | reverse complement strand
TTGAAATAGCTCAACTGGAATTCCATCACCTCCACTAGCTTTGTTCATAGTGATGCTTTCTAAGGCCCACTTGACTTCACATTCCAAGATGTCTGGCTCTAGATGAGTGACCATACCATTGTGATTATCTGGGTTGTGAAGATCTTTTTCGTACAGTTCTTCTGTGTATTCTTGCCACCTCTTCTTAATATCTTCTGCTTCTGTTAGGTCCATACCATTTCTGTCCTTTATCGAGCCCATCTTTGCATGAAATGTTCCCTTGGTAGCTCTAATTTTCTTGAAGAGATCTCTAGTGTTTCCCATTCTGTTCTTTTCCTCTATTTCTTTGCATTGATCACTGAAGAAGGCTTTCTTATCTCTTCTTGCTATTCTTTGGAACTCTGCATTCAAATGGAAATATCTTTCCTTTTCTCCTTTGCTTTATGCTTCTCTTCTTTTCACAGCTATTTGTAAGGCCTCCCCAGACAGCCATTTTGCTTTTTTGCATTTCTTTTCCATGGGGATGGTCTTGATTCCTGTCTCCTGTACAGTGTCTCGAACCTCATTCCATAGTTCATCAGGCACTCTATTAGATCTAGGCCCTTAAATCTATTTCTCACTTCCACGGTATAATCATAAGGGATTTGATTTAGGTCATACCTGAATGGTCATGGTTGTTACACAGCATTAACGTAACCATAGGTAACTGATACTGATACACTTGGTACATCCAATCAGTTTCTTCTTTGAGACCTGATACAGGGGTGCTGATGGAAAGGGGATCAAAATCTGGGGATATGAGATTAGGGCTCCAAGTCACTATCTTTCTCAGCCAAAGGAGATAGCCTTCTTTCGAAAGAACCCATACACAAAAGGCAGAAGCACAGGGGAGAAACCTGGCATTGAGCTCCTGGATTCAGCTGCACTTGAAGCTTCTGATTTCTCAGTGATGTGAATGGCCGGACCACCTTTTATATCAAGCTCCTTTGTTGCTACTCAAAGTGTGCTCCACAGTCCAGCAGCAACTGCATCATTGGAGAACCTTACACAATCTTGGAGGCTTCCCTGGTGGCTCAGTGGTAAAGATTCTGCCTGCCAGTGCAGGAGATGCCAGTTCCCTCTCTGGGTTGGGAAGATCCCTTGGAGAAGGAAATGGCAACCCACTCCAGTATTCTTGCCTAGGAAATCCCACGGACAGAAGAGCCTGGCCAGCTACAGTCCATGGGGTGTTGAAAGAGTCAGTCACAACCTAGCGACTAAATGACAACAATGAGAAAATATTGGGCCCCACTTCCATTCATCCATTCATAAAATTTGAGAAGTGCTGTGCTACTTCTGCCTAGATTTCTATCACCTGCAGGATAATTCTGCAGGAGAATCCTCCACACCACCTACAATAACAGAAACCAACTCCAACTGCCATTAAGTATTAACTTACCTTTATCCTACTTAGGAAGCGCCCCAGTAGGCAGACTCCAGATACAGGTTTTTTTTTCTTTCTTTCTTTTCTTTTGGCCACACAGTTTACGAGATTTTAGATCCCTGACCAGGGATTGAACCCAGGCCCTTGGTAGTGAGAGTGCATAGTCCTAATCACTGGACTACCAGGGAATTCCCAAGATTTTCTTCCTCTCTTAGCTCTGTCATCGTCAATGATATCCTTCATTCTCACATTTTATTAAGAGGCTTGTAAGCAGATCTAGGGAAAAGGCAATGGCAACCCACTGCAGTACTCTTGCCTGGACAATCCCATGGACAGAGGAGCATGGTAGGCTGCAGTCCATGGGGTCACCAAGAGTCAGACACGACTGAGGAACTTCACTTTCACTTTTCACTTTCATGCATTGGAGAAGGAAATGGCAACCCACTCCAGTGTTCTTGCCTGGAGAATCACAGGGATGGGAGAGCCTGGTGGGCTGCCATCTATGGGGTCGCACAGAGTTGGACACTACTGAAGCGACTTAGCAGCAGCAGTAGCAGCAGCAGCAAGCAGCTCTAGGCCTATCTCATTCTGGGGCTTCTCCTTAGGACTGAGAGAACTTTTAGAAGTCTCCTGCCCTAAGCAGACCCACTGGCCTGGATCAGGCCACACGGCCCATCTTAAACCAATCATTGGCATGTACTAGTCATTGGAAGAAAGCATCCACAGATGTTGGCAAGCTGTCTCCATGGCATACTGGTCCAGGCAAGGGAGGATGGGGCCTGAGCTGCCATGGAGATGGATTCATCTTGGGGCCCCACATTTCATCAAGCCCCTGTAGGACCTGTTGATAGGGGAAAAAAAATGGAGGAACGCAGGACCTTTTCAACTGTCCTCTGGATCTGGGTCTGGGCCTCCCACCCACCCCCAACAAGCCAAGAACTCAGCATGAAAACCAAAATAGTACTGTTTTATTCCAATCTTGAAGCGCCAGAGTCCAGACGGTTCCCCTCCCCCGCTGGAGAGCCCCCCAGCCCATCCCATCAGATCCCCAGGGCCCCCGTTATTCTGTTTTTTCCGGGAATGACCAACCAGCAGGCGAAGGCTTTCCAAGACTCCTGGCCTCAGAGAAATCCCCAAATCAATCCCCTCGCATTTCTTTTCTCCCCTTCCTTTCTTTTGCGGGTTCCTTTTCCCCTTCCCTCTGCTTCATCCTCATCTCCTCCTCCCCTCCCCCACCCTCTCCAACCTCCTCCTGCTTGTCTCCATTTCTTCGTCATTTCTGCCTCTTCCCTTGTCCTCTCTCCTCCATGTCTCCTTCGTCCTGCCTCCCCTCCCCTCTCCGTCATCCCCCTTTGCTTTTCTCCCTCCTCCTGCCAGGCTCTCCCCACATCCTGGTGTCCTCCCCTCCCCCAGCTCTATCCCCTTCCTTCTCCTGTCCCGACCTGACCCTGTCTACACTCTCTCACCCCAACTTTCCTCTCCGAGGGAGAATCCCATGGCCACTACCATCAGCCACGGGACCTCAGAGACCACACTGTAGGCTCCCCCTCGGATCCAGAGAGGTCAGCTGCCAAGATGGGGGCCCTGGGTACCCCAGGAGGTGGCCGGGGACAGAATGGGGTGGCCCTCTCAGCCTCAGCCCTGTTATCTTTGGGATCGAAGTGTGCCCTCCCGCCCCCACCGTGGAGGGTCACGGGCAGGGGCCGGCGGGCTCAGGGCTCGGGGGCCCTCCCCCAGCAATCCCTGAGCAGGTCCATGTGGAATAAGGCTGCCCCGGTGAGGAGGCGGGCGGCGAACACGTGGCGGCAGGGCAGGCGGCGCGCCGCATGGATGGAGCAGGAGCAGCGCGTCAGCGCTCCATCCAGGAAGAAGTCCGAGGTGCCGTCCTGCAGGGCGAAGCCAGCCCCGGTCCAGTGGAAACCGCGGGTCCCGTGCTGCCGGGCGAAGGCCAGCTCTTCGGCCACCAGCTCTGCCAGTTCTGGCCCGCAGGCTGCTCGGAACTTGGCCAGCGGCTCCCAGTCCACCTCCTCGTCCTCTGAGGGGCAGCACGGCCTCTTTGGTTCCCTTGGGCCTTCTCCTCCACTTCCTTCCTGCGAGCTCTCCCCGGGGGCCGGGTACCTCCTCCTCCCTGCCCGCTCTGGGTCACCCTCGGACACGGTCCCCCCTGGGGCACTGCACAGGACTCCATCCCCCAGCCCTAGGCAGCCCCCTCCTGGGTCCCCACACTCCCTGCCCTGCCCGCCTCTGCTCTTGGGGCTGCCAGCCTGGGCACCCCCTCCATCTCCATTCTCCAGGCCTGCCCCCCTTGGGTCCCCCAGCTGGATCAGAATACATCCTCCAGGCCCCTTCTTCTTTTGACACCCAACCTCGCTCCTCCTTCTCTAGTCTCTGACCCTCTCTGCCTCCCATCTCCCCACAGGGGCCCCCTGGGGTCTCCATTCTCCGGGACCAGTTCCAGGGCCTTCTCCACAGGGACGCCTCTCCAGTTTCGGACCTCCAGGCCCCTCTCTTTCTCAGCTTCCAAATGCAGCCCCTTCCAGTCCCTGGCTTTCAGGCCACTTACCTGCTCATCGTGCAACTTGGGCCCCCTCCAGGAGCTCCCATCATGACTCCTGGCCCTCTCGCAATCAAACTGGGCCCCCCTCCCGTCTGCGGTCTCCAGCACCCTAACCCTTCGGTCCTCCAGCTGTGCCAGCCTCCAGGTATACCCTTCCAGTCCTCTCAACCGCTGATCCTCCGCCTGGGCCCCCCTCCAGATATAACCTTCCAGCCCCCAATCTTTCTCACCCTCCAACGGGCCCCCCCTCCAGTCTCGGATCTCGGGAGCTCTCAAGCGCTCCTTCTCCAACTGGGACCCTCTCCAGACACTCCCCTCTAGCCCTCTCACCTGGTTTTCCAACTGGACCCCTCTCCAGTCTCGGATTTGCAACCCTCTCCCCTTTTCACTTTCCACCTGAGCCCCTCCACGGTCTCTGGTCTCCAGCCCTCGGGCCCACTCCTTCTCCACCTGGGCTTCTCTCCAAAAACTTCCCTCCTTCCGCGCCCCTCCCCAGTCTCCGGTTTCTAGGCCCTTCAACCTCTGGTTCTCCACCTGGGCTCCCCTCCCTGGCTCCCCATCCAGCCAAGGGCCTGCGTCGTCGGAGATGTCGGGCGCTGCTTCCCCAGCCGCGTCGGCCCATTGCATGGCCACCAGATCGCGCAGGCACTGCGCCACGCTGCGCGAGGGGCTCAGGCGGCGCAGCAAACGCCGGCGGTGGCCGCGCACCAAGGCGCACGCGTCCAGGTCGCGGGCCGCTTCGAAGGCGCGGAAGCGCACCCACATGTCCCGGCGTGGCGCCCAATTGCGCTCAAGTAATCAACGAAGGCGGCCGGGCCGTGGGCCCGCAGCTCGGCCAGGGCCTCCGCGTAGGCGGCGGGGGACGACGCGCCTGCCAGGCGACACAGGCGGGGCCACAGGCCCGGGTCCTCGCGGCCGGCGCCACCCAGCTCCTGCGCCTTGCTGAAGAGCGTCTCCAGGCCCTGCGCCCTGCAGATCTGGACGCGTGCGCCGGGCAGGAGCTGGCGCACGGCGGGCAGCTGTGCCGCTACCTCGGGCCCGGCAGTCAGGCAGCGCACGCGGCCCTTGACATCGGGCGCGCTCTGCAGCAACGAGGCCAGCGCGAAGCGCAGTAGGCTTGGCGTGCCCGGGCGCGCCACGCAGCAGGCAGCCTGACGCGCGCGGCCTGCGCTGTCCACGCACAGCACCGCCAGCAGATCCAGCGCACCCTGCAGTCCCGGCAGCCGGTCCACAAGAAGCATGCGTGGAAAGCGCCGCAGCAGCGCCCGGGTGCGTGACGTCAGGAAAAACACGGTTTCCACCACTGCCTGGTCCTCCACGAACACCAGCTTCACCTGCGGGCGGGGGCGGAGAGGCAGGGAGAGCTGTCAAGAGGCGCAGGGTTATCGCCCTGCCAACGATTCCCCGCTCGGCGAGAGCTGGGACTCCATTCATTCATTCATTCATTGTTGCTGTTCTTGTTCAGTGGCCAAGTCGTGTCCCATTCTTTGCGACCCCATGGACTGTAGCACTCCAGGCTTCCCTGTCCTTCCGGAGTTTGCTCCAATTCATGTCCATTGAGTCTGTGATGCTATCCAACTATTCATTCATTACTGCCTGCGTTTATCCCTTTGACCAGCAGGAGGCAGTGCAGGGGAATGGTTTAAAACCCAACTCCAGATTGTCTGGGGGCTTCCCAGGTGGAGCCTTGGTAAAGAATCTTCCTGTCAGTGCAGGAAATGCAAAAGATGGGGGTTCAATCCCTGGATGAGGAAGAGCCCCTGGAGTAGGAAATGGCAAACCACTCCAGTATTCTTGCCTGGAAAATTCCATGGACAGAGGAGCCTGGCGGGCTCCCGTCCATGGGGTCACACAGAACGGGGCACGATTGAGACACTGAGCCCGCAGGCCAGATTGCCTGGATTTTCGATGCTGGCATTACCATCTAAGAGCTGTGTGGTTTTTGCTAAACAGCGTCTCTGAACGTCAGTTCCCCTACTAGAAACTGGGTATTCATTCTTTCCTGCACTCAAAGGCAGTTTAGGTTAGTGGATCTCAAAGTGTAAGTCCTGGACCAGCAGCATCAGCATCACCTATTGGTTCCTTGACAGAAATGCATATTCCCAGGCCCTCTGCAGCCCTCCCAGGCCCTGCTGAGTCAGAAGTTCAGGGGGAGGGGCCCAGCCATACGTCTTGACAAGCTCTCCCAGGGTTTCCAGGGCTTCCCTGGTGGCTCAGTGGTATAAGAATCTGCCTGTAATGTAGGACACATGGGTTTGATCCCTGGGTTGGGAAGATCCCCTGGAGGAGGGCATGGCAACCCACTCCAGTATTCTTGCCTGGAGAATCCCATGGAGAGAGGAGCCTGGTGGGCTATATAGTCCATGGGGTCACAAAGAATCAGACACAACTGAAGCAACTGGGCACGCATGCACGCATCTGGGGTTCCCATGCACGCTCAAGTCTGAGAGCTGCTGGTCTAGAACTCAAGGGCATAAACTGTGGAGCCAATCTGCCTGGCTCTGGGTCCCCACACCACCACTTTCTAACCTTGTGACTTAGGCTTTCTGTGCCTCAGCTTCCTCCTTAACCTCATAGAATCTGGGGTTCCCATGCACGCTCAAGTCTGAGAGCTGCTGGTCTAGAACTCAAGGGCATAAACTGTGGAGCCAATCTGCCTGGCTCTGGGTCCCCACACCACCACTTTCTAACCTTGTGACTTAGGCTTTCTGTGCCTCAGCTTCCTCCTTAACCTCATAGTTTCCCAATTTCCCCTTCTGGGAAATGAGTCATTCCTTCATGCATGGATAGTCAGGTTTAGCATAGTGTCTGGAGCCAGATGGCCTGAGCTGAGACCCTGGAGCCCCCACTTCCAGGCTGTGTGTAGCTTCTGGCCACTTCCCTGACCTCTGTCATTTGCTAAATGATGATGATGAGAGTATGATTGGGCAGATGAAATGAATGAAAGTCTTTAGAACATAGCAGGGCACAAAGGGCTTTCCCTGGTGGCTCAGTGGTAAAGAATCCATCTGCCAATGCAGGAGATCCGGGTTCAGTCTCTGAGTCAGGAAGATCCACTGGAGAAGGAAATGGCAACTCTCTCCAGTATTCTTTCCTGGGAAATCCCATGCACAGAGGCGGCTGACCAGTAGTCCACGGGGTCGCAAAGAGTCGGACATGACTTAGCAACTGAGCATGCATGCACGTAGCACTGACAAATAATATCACTATTATTCAACAATACTCACTCAGTAACCAGTAAGTGCTCTTGAAGTATTTCTTATTATCATAACTATCATCCATGCTTAAAGACCAGGTGCTTGCAAAGGTCTTCTCTGAGCACCCCATCTAAGCCAACACCCATCTTTCTCCAGCCACTTCTGGCCATGGCACTTACACCCTGAAGCGTGTTACACTTTTATTTGCTGTTCGCTTATTGCCTGTTTGCCCTCCCTAGGATGTCAGCATCACAAGGATACTATTTCATTTTATTTTTGCAGCCCTTGGTGCTTTGAGTGGCACCTGGCCTGAGCCACAGCTCAGTACACCCCAGTGAGTGAGGGAATGAATGCATGAGTGTGTAGCGATGGCCACTATCTCTGGAGTGGAAGTTCAGAGAATGCTGCTTTTGAATCCTAGTTTCGAATCCACCACCCACTTTATAGCTCAGTCCCCAGCACTCAAGACTGACTCTTAGCTCCTCTGCTTCTTCACCCTCCAGATGCAATCCATCCCCTAGGGACTTCCCTGAGGGCCCAGTGGCTAAGACTCCTCGCTCCCAATGCAGGGGGCACGGGTTCGATCCCTGGCCAGGGAGCTAGATCCCACGTGCTGCAACTAAGAGCTCACATGCTGCAACTAAAGATTCTTCTGCATGCTGCAACTAAGGCCTGGTGCAAGCAAACAAATGTGTTTTTAGAAACTCGACCCATCCCCAAATTGTAGTAGCAACCTTCAAAATAAGTCCAGGATCTGACCCCATCTCCCCACACCTATGGCCACTGGTCAGAACCATCACCATCTCTCACCTGGATTATTGTAGCCACTTTCCCTGGGCTCCCTGTCTCTCCCAGTCCCCCACAGAGCTGCCAGGGGGCATTTTCAAGATCAGATCACCCCCTATTCTGCTTAAAAACCTTTCCCAGAAATTCCAATCACACTTCAAGTCAAATCCAGAGTTCAGTCCACAGCTATCTGGCTGGATGATCGAGCCCTTGGACCTCATCTCCTGTCCCTCTTATCTGCCTTGGCCTCCCCACTCTAGCCTCATTATTTTTGCATGAAAGTCACTTAATGGGGTAGGGAGATTATGGCAATGAGCTCAAGTCCCTTCTACCAGGCAGGCAGCTAGGTTGTTTCAGCCAGGCCCTGCAGAGCTGACCCATAGCTGAAGAATCAGGGTTGGAATATAATTTAAGCATAGATCTCTCCACAAACTATTCTGCCATAATCTGACCTCATCCCTCAAAACGGGTTAAAAAGCAATGCACAGTTCTCCACTTTCAAAGTAAAACAAAAAGAAAAGAAAACAAAACAAAACAATAACAAAAAAATTCCATTTAAGCGACCCCATGGACTGCAGGCCACCAGGCTCCCTGTCCTAGCAGAGCCCAAAAAGAACATGGAAATTGCCTTCCCCACCCTAAAATTATACATTCAGCATCTTAAGGAGCAGAAGCATTCGATACATTTTATGGAAAAGCCTAGTCGGCTTACCACTGAATCAGTCACAGCACCACAATCACTTTTTTCAACCATCATTAATTTTTATACCTACTATTACCTTATGATTTAATTTATCTTAGCAGATGTTTCCATCTCGGACAGCTCGGTTCAATACAGTAGCAATTTACATTTAAATGAAGACTTAAAAATATGCAAAAATTAACTTGCTCAGTCACACCGGTCATATGTCACTGCTCAGCTGTCGCATGGGGTTAATGTCTGCTCTGTGGGTTGGGGGCCGATGGGACATTTCCATCAACACAGAAAGTCTTATTTGATGGAGTTGATGTAGAAACCAACGTCAAGATAAAAGTTGTCGGATGCTAACTAGACTTCCTGAGGTGATCATTTCGCAATAGATACAAATATCAAAACCATTATGGGGACTTCCCTGGTGGTCCAGGGATTAAGAACCCACCTTGCAATGCAGGGGATGTGGGTTTGATCCCTGATTGGGAAACTAAGACCCCACATGTTATGGAGCAACTAAGCCCAGTGCTGCAACTTCTAAGCCCAGTGCTGCAACTTCTGAGCAACTAAGCCCAGTGCTGCAACTTCTGTGACGCGCTGGGGTCCGGGCGTCACAACTAGAGAGTCACTGTTCCCAATGGAAGATCTTGCATGCCACAGCTAAGACCGGACACAGCCAAGTACATAAATAAAAATAAGCAAATATTTAAAAAAACCCTTATGTTGTATACCTGAAACTAACAGAATGTTATATGTCAATTAAATCTCAAAAAAAGAAAAAAAAAAGGATAAATGACAAGGTCCTACTGTATAGCACAGGCCTCCTGGGTAGCTCAGATGATAAAGAGTCCTCTTGCAATGCAGGAGACCTGGGTTAGAGCCCTGGGTTGGGAAGATCCCCTGGAGGAGGGCATGGCAACCCACTCCAGTATTCTTGTCTGGAGAATCCCCATGGACAGAGGAGCCTGGTGGGCTAACAGTCCAGGGCATCGCAAAGAGTCAGAGACAACTGAGTGACTAAGCACAGCACTGTATCTCACAGGAAACTATATTCAAAATCCTGTGACAAACCGTAGTGGAACTAATGAAAAAAGAACATATATGCATGTACAACTGAATCACTTTGGTCTATAGCAGAAAGTAACACAGCATTGCAAATCAACTATACTTCTGTTACAAAATAGAAATGAAAATATTAATAGATACAATGGGTTAAAAGAACCCAGAACAACCTTACATGTTTCCATTGTATTAAGTAAGTTCTTATCTTTTTCTCCTTGTAAAAAGAATAAGAGAAAAACAAATAGAGCAAAGGGCTTCCCAGGTGGTACTAGTGGTAAAGAACCCGCTTGCCAGTGCTGGAGATGTAAGAGATGGCGGTTCGATACCTGGGTTGAGAGGATCCCCTGGAGGGGGGCATGGCAACCCACTCCAGTATTGTTGCCTGGAGAACCCCATGGATAGTGAAGCCTGGCGGGCGACCAGCCCATGGTGTGGCAAAGAGTCGGCCATGACTGAAGAGAAGCGGCTTAACACACACGTGCAGAGAGCTGGGAAGAACTGTCTCCACAGTTCTGCGGCACTAACTCCTTCAACCTCCACAACGATCCTGAACAACAAGGCCTGTTACTACCATCCCATTTTTCACATGGGGAAACTGAGGCCCAGAGCTGTTCAGTTGCTTGTCTGGGGTCACACAGGTAGTAAGCAGCAGAGCTGGGATTTGAACTCAGGCACTTTGGGCCCAGGGTCCATGCTTCTGACCGCTAGACCCCTCACCAAAGTGATCGGGCCTGCCTCCCAGGCTTCCAGGGTGAGGCGCACAGTGCACGGTGGGGCACAAGCAGGAATGGAATGGCCAGGGGAGGAGCAGCTTGCAGGATGCAAATGAGCGTGGGTACCGTCTCAGACCCACAGATCGGTGGCCCTGGGATGCAACTCCATAGACCAGATTCTACATCAGGATGTGATGTGAATATCAGAAACCATACCATTTAACACTCCCCACCCACACATCTTCCTATATTCAGGCACACAGCCTCCTTTTTCACATGTACAGAATAACAGAATAACACGTGGACAGTGTCCAGACTGTCCCCACCCCCCCCCAAAAAGGAATAAAAATTATAGCTAAATAGCCAAATCATATAGAGCTTCCAACTTTCTGGGCACTGTTCCTTACACACACACACACACACACACACACACACACACACCCCTACAAAAACAAGAACCCTGAACCCTATGAAAGTGTTAGTCGCTCACTCATGTTCGACTCTTTGCAACCCCATGTGTAGCCCGCGAGGCTCCTCGGTCCATGGGATTCTCCAGGCAAGAATACTGGAGTGGGCAGCCATCCCCTTCTCCAGGGGAATCTTCCTGATCCAGGGATCAAACCCAGGTCTCCCACACTGCAGGCAGATTCTTTATGGTCTGAGCTACCAGACCCTAAACCAAGCCCCCAAACCCTATGAAGTAGTCTCTTATCTTTGATTATCTCCATTCTACAGATGAACAAACCAAAGTCCAAAGAGGTCATGTATAACTTGTGTTCACAACTTACTGGATGTTCCCCAGCCAGGAAATGGTACAGCTAGAATGTATATCACATTTTTAGTGTACGTCCACATAAAAGCAAATTTCTAGCTGTTACTCTATCACCCCCCAAATGACTAGCCTGATGTAAAAAACAGCACACAGAGAAGATTTGCTTTGGGAGCCAACAGGAGGCAGAAAGGCTGAGACTGAGCCGTGAGAGACCAGGGTAACCACAGACCAGGGGTGCACGAGTCCCAGATTCAGACAGGGCTCTGGGACACTCTCGGTGAAACGGCTCTATAAGCCCGTGCTTGTCTTTTTTACCCGCCAGCCAGCCAAGTGGTTGGAGTTTTCTCAGGGGGATTTGAGCGGCCCAGGAGGAAGAACAAAAGATGCTAAGTCTGGCAGGTCCCAGCATACAAAGCAAGATGCAGAGAAGTGGGTGTGCTGTGCTGCCTTGCTGGGGGAGGGGTAAGGGGAAAGAAGATGAAAGCTGAACACATGCAAATGTTATCTGTGCAGAGAGCTGTGCCGTTCTGTACAGAAGCCACTAGCCACATGGGCTACTGAAATTTCCGTTCGTGTAATTCAGTGAAGAATTCAAGGGTCTTCCCTGGCAGCCCAGAGGTTAAGACTGCACACCTCCACTCCAGCGGGGCATGGGTTTGTTCCTTGGTGGGGAAACGAAGGTCCTGTAAGTCACAACTTAAAAATCTGGCAGAGCACAGCCAAATAAAATAAAATAATTCAGTTCCTCAGTCAGACTTGCCATATTTCTATATTTCAAGCTCAATAGCCACATGAGCTACTGGACAGCGAGACACAAATCATTTCTAGCATCACAGAAAGTTCTGCTGGACAGCGCTGGGCTATAAAACAGAAAGATACAAATGATGGATAAGCCACTGAATACTCCAGCAGCCTCTGAGGAGGAGCCCCGAGGGACAGGATATGTCCAGTGGACTTGTCACTACATACCCTTCGTACCTTTTGAATCTAGGACCGTGTGACCATCCTACATATTCAAAACACCAGTATTAATTTTTTTTTAAAGGAAGAGCCCTTTCACTAGTCTGTGTCTTGGTTTTCTGGAACTTCTTCATTTCTTTCAAAAGTATTAAGGCAAGTCGACATATAATCCTGCGATCCCACTCTTGGGCATATATCCAAAGAAAACTCTTAATGTGAAGAGATGCACGCACTCTTAAGTTCACAGCAGCACCGTTCACAAGAGCCAAGACACGGAAGCAACCTAAATGTCCATGGACAGAAGATGAATCGACAAAGAAGATGTGGGGTGTGTGTGTGTGTGTGTGTGTGTGTGTGTGTGTGTGTGTGTGTGTGTGTGTGTGTTCCCAGGTGGCACCAGTGGGAAAGAACCTGCCTGCCAATGCAGGAGACATAATATACCCAGGTTCAATCCTCAGGTTGGGAAGATCCCCTGGAGGAGGGCACAGCAACCCACTCCAGTGTTCTTGCCTGGAGAATCCCATGGACAGAGGAGCCTGATGGGCTACAGTCCATAGGGTGGGAAAGAGTCAGACATGACAAAGCGACTTAGCATACACACACACATGTGCGCACACACATGCACACACACACATGCGTGCACACGCACACACACACACACACACACAGGAACACTACTCAGCCACGAAAAAGAAGGAAGTAATGCCATTTGTAGCATCACAGATGGACCTAGAGATTATCATCCTAAGTGAAGTAAGCCAGACAGAGAAAGACAAATATCATATGATAATGCTTATATGTGGAATCTGAAAAAAGTATACAAACGAACGTATTCACAAAACAGACATAAACTCAAAGACTTAGAAACAAAAAGATTTATGGTACCAAAGGGCAAAGGCAGGGGGAGGGATAAACTAAGAGTTTGGGATGAACATATGCACACCGTGCTGGGCTGTGCGTAGTGGCTCAGTCATGTCTGACTCTGTGACACCATGGACTGTAGCCCACCAGGCTCCTCTGTCCATGGGGACTCTCCAGGTGAGAATACTGGAGTGGGCTGCCATGCTCTCCTCCAGGAACATATGCACATTACTATATATAATAGATAAGCACCAAAGTTGAGTATAGCATGGGGAACTAGACTCATCATTTTGTAATAACCTATAAGGAAAAGGAATAGATGTATATATGCATAACAGAATCACTTTGCTGTATACGTGAAACTAACCCAACACTGCAAATCAACTATACTATACAGGGCAAGTCACAGACCCAGGACCAACCTCAGTTTAGGCTGGATTTCATGACAGCCTCCAAACTGGGAGCTAGAAGGATGATCCACTGACTTTGGAGTCTTTCCAATATGAACATGCTGCTTCTTGCAGGGGTGACCCTACACAGGGTGTTTCCAGGGAAGAGCTGGAACTGACAAGGAGGGACAGGAACCTCATTTTCAAACTCAGGAATATACAGAGTGGTAAAGAGCATGTCCTTGGATCCAGACTGTGTGGGTTTGAAGTCCAGCTCTGTTGCTAAGTAGCTGTGTGACTTCCAGCCAGTTTCTTGCCCTCTCTGTGCTTCAGTTTCCTTATTTGCAAAATGAAAATGAGAATGGTGGACTCCTTCCTTGTAGTGTGCTGGTGAGATTTTAAACAAATTACAATTTATAAAGCATTTAGGGTAGTGCCTGGAACATAGTAAGTGCCTGATAAACGTTAGTGAAATTATCAATATTACGTGTGGATAGAGGGCTGAGTGTGAAAGAGGGCTTGTTACTGGGCACGAGGTGGAGATGGGAAGAATGCTTAGACTTGCTTCTAAAGTGGGTTTGTTACTGGGGAGGGTTAATTTTGACTCCTTGCTGTTTCTATGGCTTTAACCCTTGTGTTGTTTTTTTTTTTTTTTTCCTGTTTTTGTTGTTATAATCATACATGATGGCTTGCCTCAGAGAACCCTGCCCCCCTCTGTCTGACCCTTAAGCTAAAGTGCCTTTGTTTAGCTCACAGGGAGATAATCTGACCCAATCCACCTATGAATGATTGTAAAGAAAAACTAACACATCCCCCTGCCTGAGACTTGCTATTCTAGGAGGTATTTTCAAGAATTAAATGGTCTTTTTAATTTGTTTTCTCATCTCCCTCCATCTCCTATCCATAAAAGAACCTGGCATCCAGGCCCTGAGAATGTTACCAAGTCCAAGCTCATTCTGCTCGCTGCACAATAGGCCAATGAATCAGAGAGATGAAGTGAGGTGTTGAGGCAAGGAAGAGACTTTAATCAGGGACCCAGCAGACCAAGAAGATGGCACGCTAGCACCTCAAAATAAGCATCTTATTGGGGTCTGGACGCCAGGTTGTTTTGTAGATCAGAGACAAAGAGGCAATGAGGAACTAAAGTCAAAAGGCAGAACAGAGAGGGAGATGCAGTGGGGAAGTAAAGTGAAAGGGTCTTCAGTCTTGCAAAACATCTCCAAGGGAAGGTCCAGCCTTCAGAAGGGGTGTGTTATTCTCTTCTATTCACAGGTGGGCAAGGACAAATTATCTCTCCAAGAGTTGAACAAAGGCACTTTAGTTTACAGTCAAGCAGAGGGGCAGGGTCCTCCAGGCAAGCCATTGAGTATGATTATAGTAATAAAAGCAAGTCAAAGAAACAGTTTCCAACGTGGAGTCACAACTGGCTTTCTCCCAGCAACAAGAAGATTGTTATTTTGAGACATTAGTCTGCCATCTTCTGGGTCAGCTGGCTTTCTGCATAAAGTCATATTCCTTCCTTCAGCACCTCGGCCCTTGGGTTTATTGGCCTCTTGTGCAGCGAGCAGAGTGAGCTTGGAGTTGGTAACAGGTTCACACCTCATCTTTATCCTGAGTTGGGACCTCTTCCTTGCATGAAACCACAGCCAGGAGAAACCAATTTTCTCTCCTCCCTCCTTCTCTTCTTCCCTCCCTTCCTTCCTTCTTCCCCTTCAAGTTTTCCCTGGCTCTGAGGTCAGGTCAAACCAGCAGAAAGATTCCTCACAGAGGAGCAGTATTCTCGCCGTTCTTCTAGCACCTGGATTTCCCCCCAGCCTCAGAGCCTCTGCAATGACTGTTCCCTCTGCCTGGAATCCATTTCCTTTCAAAGACAAAATGATGGGGGGGGGGTGTCCCCTCTCTTCAGCCTGTCTCCTCAGCTTCACCATCATGTCCTCATAGAGGCCTTCTCTAACCACTCACATTAAAATAGCACCCTTATGATGGTCCCTGTCCACACTCTTGGCCTATTCTCCTTTAGGATTCTTTCCCTACCCCTCCAACCCCCATTCATCTCATTATGTCATGGCATACCCTCCCTACTAAGATGTTATCTGGTTGACCTGGGTGTTTCTACTTTGTGAACACTCATCAAATTCCATATTTATCATTTGCACATTTTCTATTTGTGTAGTTCAGTTAAAAAAATTTTTTTAATAGCACCGTCCATCACTCTGGATACTTTTCTACCCAGCCCTAACTCTACTGACCTGATATCACATTTGGACACGCCTGTCTGTGGTTTCTCCCGCAACCACTGCATGGTAGTAGTAGCCAGCCGCCACACGTGGCTATTAAATTTCAATTCAAGAAAACTAAGTAATATTTAAAAATTGGGTTCCTCAGTCTGACTGGCTACATGACAAGCACCCAGCAACCACGTGTGGCTGCGGGGCTACCATAGGGGGCGGGGTGGGATCACAAGGCATTCCCATCCCGGCAGAAAGTTCTGCTGCCGGGCGCAGCCCTAGAGGATGAGTTCTCTGAGGGACTGTGTGTGTCTTGCTGGCAGCAGCCTCTCACCCCCATCGCATGCCTCCATAAGTGCTGAATGAATGCGGAAAGGAATGAATGAAAGGCGATAATGAATGAATGGGAGGATGGATGGACGGATGAATGAAAAACCCGGGAGACTTGCGCGTGGCTCTCCCCCGTCCCCTTGCCTGCTTCTCACGAGACCCTACCTTGGCCTCGGGGTCAGTGCGGAAGAGCCCTTCAAGCACGTGCAGGGCGTCGAGGACGCCGTGGTCGCGGCCCTTGCAGTAGGAGAGCAGGCGGCGCACGTCGGCCGGGGCCACGAACTGCTTGGAGATCTTGTTGGTGGTGCGCACAGGTAGGCAGGCGTTGGCCAGCAGGTGGCCGGGGCGGAAGTAGTAGGCGAACTCGAGCGGGCAGGCCGGGTGCGAGTGGGTCAGCTGGCACTCCGTCACCACGAGGCGGTCCCGCAGCGGACTCAGCTTGACAATGATGAAGGCCGGGCAGCCAGGCTGGGGGGGCCTGCGGAAGGAAGGATCAGGGCAGCCAGTCACATCACCCCACTGCCCGTCCTCTCCTGCCTTCTCTCTGTCTTCTTTATTCTTAGTTTTTAACATTAGGAATTGTTTCAAGGTGGGGGAGGGATCCATTCATTATGAGCTCCAGATTAAAACATACACACTACTAACATAAAATAAACACACTACTATATATAAACTAGATAACCAACAAGGACCTACTGTATAGTGCAGGGACCTATACTCAATACCCTGTCATAACCCACAGTGGAAAAAAATCTAAAAAAAAAGAACATACGTCTTAACTGAACTGCTTTGCTGCACACCGGGAACTGACACCACATTGTTAATCAACTCTCTTCCAAAAAAATTGTTTAAAAAGAATTGTTTTGAGCATAGAGAAGAGTAGAGGGCCTTAAGAATATGCTGGCTGTGTGACCTTGGGCAGGTTGCTTCAGGTCTCTGGGCCTCAGTTTCCTCTTAAAAGGGAGGTAACAATCATCATACATTTCTCATCGGGTTGTTGTGAGGATTAAAAGAATTGCTGCCTGGAAAGTACTGGAAAACAGTGTCTGGAACATGGGGGAGGGCTGTATGTTTGCTAGAATTATGTATCCACCACCCCCAGCTCTACTAAAAGTGAAGGCATGGTTTACCATACTTACCTTAATCAATTTGAAGAAATAAAGTGCCTCATATACTCCTGTGTCCGCTTCTGACTTAGCAATAACAACATTGCAAGCTGAGGCCTTCTGTGAACTCCGTGCCAACTAAATCCCCTCCCTCCTTCTGTCCCCAGAGGTAGCCACTCCCCAGAGGGGGTACTGGGCATTCCCACATGTGTTTTTGTGTATTCATAAGCAATGAAAATGATGTTACAAGGTTTCAAAACTTTGTATACATGAAAATGTGCTCAAACTGATTAGGTATCAAAGGAACACAACACCTTACTGGGAGATATCTGTATTATATATAGATGTAGACACAGATATGGTAGAATATTACTCAGCCATAAAAATAAAATAATGCCATTTGCAGCAACATGAATGTACTTAGAGACTACCATACTAAGTGACGTTAAGTCAAAGACAAGTATACGACACTGCTTATACATGGAACTGAAAAAAATGACACAAATAAACTTACAAAACAGGCTCAAAGACATATAAAACAAACTTATGGTTACCAAAGGGGTATGGGGGTGGGATAAATTAGAAGTTCAGGATTAAAATATATACACTTCTATATATAAAATGGGCTTCCCTGGTGGCTCAGTGGTAAAGAATCTACCTGCAATGCAGGACACATGGGTTTGATCCCTGGCTCGGGAAGATCCCTTGAAGGAAATGGCAACCTACTCCAGTATTCTTGCCTGGGAAATCCCATGGACAAAGGAGCCTGGTGGGCTATGGTCCATAGGGTCGCAGAGAGTCAGACGCAACTGAAGCAACTTTGCACACACACATGCACACAAGGATAGTCACATCTTAGTTGAAGGAGGCGTGCAAATGTTATCGTACAGGGCAAACAGACTTGGCAAATATGATTAAATTCGGATTTGAGGTGAAGAGATGATACTAGGTTATCCAGACGGGCCCAGTGGAATCACAAGCGTCCTTAAATAAGAGGAAAAAGGAAAGAGGAGCATCAAAGTCAGAGAAAGATGGAAAGATGCTATGCTGTTGGCTTTGAAAATGGAGAAAGAGGCTGCAAACCAAGGAATCGGGGTGGGCTCTAGAAGCTGGAAAAGGCAACGAAACAGATTCTCCCCTGCAGCCTCCTGAAGAAGCACAACCTTGCAGACAACTTGCTTAGTCCACTGAGACTTCTGTGTTGGACTTCTGACCTTCAGCAGTGTAAGATCACACAGCTGTATGATGTGTATGGTAAGACATGATGTTTGTGGTGATTTGTTACAGCAGCACCTAGAAACTAATACAAGCATCACACTCTATATGACCTTTTGTAGCTTGCTTTTTCACTCATTAGCTCTCCAAGACTTTCTGTTTCATTGTTTGCTCCTAATATTCCACTCCACAACTATGCCAGCTGTTAGGTTGTCTCCAGTTCACCCTTGTACAGACAACACGTGAGCTAACACTCTCTTATACATCTCTATGTGTGTGAGCAAAAGCCTGTCTCAGACAGTAGTTTTCAAACTGCAGGGCATGGCCCATCACCTGGCATCAACTTAGGGAATGACATCCAGCATGGTGAAAAAGATAAAAAGGGAAAAGAAAATCAGAGTACAAAAAAGAGAAAAAATCAGAGTATATATTTCTCTGATAATGTTTAAATTGACATCTGTTGTCTGAAAGGGGGATGGTGTTTCTCCATGGGGAGGTGAGATTGGCATTTTTGGTAGATTTCACGTTTATAGAGCAGGGGTCAGCAAACTTACAGGTCCTGTTGCTATACCATAGACACAGCCGTGGATGATATATAACTGAATGGGTGTGTCTATGTGTCAATAAAACTTTATTTACAAGGATGAGCTGCAGGTTGCATTTGGCCCCAGGGGTCCTAGTCTGCCAACCCTTCTAACATAGACCATCTGGGGTCTGGTAGAATTAAGAAGGCTCCCGGGTGGTAAATGCCAGTAGCACACCCCAGCCCCTAAATGCTCCCACATTTTTTCTAAACAGTCCTTGAGGAGGGTGATTCTTCTCAGGATCCAACCAAGAAACCTCCAGTCTAAATACTTGGAATTACACTGTTAAATCAGAGACAATTCTTTTTTTCCCTCTATGCACAAAGTAAAACCCAAGAGTTTAACAGATTTTAAAAATTCACAAAAAGCATTTGCGACTTTTTGCTTAAAGTAACAGAAAGAATGCAAATTTAGAAAAATCTTCAGTGTACAAATCATTTTAAATAAAAGAAAAATGTGAAGCCGTTCTAAGGGTCTTCCCTGGTGGGTCAGAAGAATCTGCCTGCAATGCAGGAGACCTGGGTTTGATCCCTGGATTGCAAAAATCCTCTGGAGGGCATGGCAACCCATTCCAGTATTCTTGCCTGGAGAATCCCCATGGACAGAGGAGTCTAGTGGGCTACAGTCCATGGGGTTGCAAAGAGTCAGACACGACTGAGTGACTAAGCACAGCACAGTGGAGCTGCCAGGATGGTATCAGATGAAGCTCAAAAGAATTTCCAATGTGCAGCCATTTCTGATCTAATCAAATGACAACTTCATGGGGTTCTACCCAGTACATTTGTCTAGAAAAACTCATGGGCTTTCTCTCTGGTCTGACCTCTTTGGGCCTGGGTGTTTCAGCCCCTAGAACAAGCCCCAACTCGAGGGGAAGCCATGCGTCCAGAAGAATGGACATTATACCAGAGAATGGCATGTGCCCTCTATGGGGTCCCAGCATGTCACACAATGGTCCATGGCAGCCTCAATGCCCCTTCTCTCCATCTAACTGGGGGAATAATACCATGAGCCCCTCTCACTGTCAACTCCACATGGGCAGGAATTTTAGTCTGTTTTGTCTACTGCTGGATCCTCAGCACCTAGAACAGCTCCAGCCCCTGGGAGGTGCTCAGTAAATACATGAATGAAGGACTATATGCCACTGTCTGAACCCCAGGTACGCCACTTATTACTCATCCCACCAAAATCACCCACCACCAAGTCCTCCCTATCATGCCTTCTAAACTCTCCAAACCATTCATTCCCACCCCCATTTCCATTGCAACCAACCTACCATAAGTTCTTTCCCTCTTCATGTAACATCCTTCTCCCTTCTTTTCATCTAGATAACTCCTACTCATCCTTCACAACTCAGAGCCAGCACCACCTCCTCCAGGAAGCCCTCCCTGACCATTCCTGGGCAGATTCCATCACAATATTGGCATAATGATTTGATTGATATACATCTGCAATGAATGCTCCCCACTGAAATCACAGCACCTAAAACACACACACCCTGCATACAGTAGATGCTCAATACAAATCTGACGAAACAAACAAATGCATGGTACCTAGGACCAAAATATCCTTAGGGTGTTAGCACGTTGAACTCTCACATTAATGATCCATGACTGAAATAAAGCTGAGAGGGAAAAGAGGGAATAGGATGGTAATTAAAAGCCTGGGTTTTGTGGTCAAATTGTGTGGGTCTAAATTCTGGTTTTCCCTCTTAGCAGCTTGTGTTATTTTGGGAAAGTCTTTGAACCTCTCTGTGCCTCAGTTTTCTCATCTGGAAATAGGGGCTAATAATAATACTGACCTTGCAGGGTTGTTGAGAGGATTCAGTGAGATGATTAAAATATATAATGAGAAAGGGGGCTGACATCTAATAAACAGTTAATTAAAAAGTGGCTGTTGTTTTCAAACATCTGTTTTTCCTCTAAAAGTACCCTTCCTAGGACTTCCTGGTGGTCCAGTGGTTGGGACTCTGCACTTTTGCTGCCCAGGATGCAGGTTCCATCCCTGGTTGGGGAACTAAGATCCTGCAAGGCTTGCCGTCAAAAAAGCTACCGCTGCTGTGTTCTGCACTCCACTCACACCATTCTTCTGGATCTTTCAGGTTCTCAAGATCTTTGTGTTTTCAAAGGCTGGTGTGTGTTGGGAAAGGTTGGGAGTTCTGTTCTAAAGAGGGGAGTGCTGTGAGAGCTGGGAAAAGTGGGGGAGACACACCTTGGTGATTTGGGGGTCACTGTGCAACCTCCAGGAAAGGATGGGCTAGAAAGATGGCCCTTCTGTGTTCCCTGGACCCTCAGCCCCAGCCACCTCTCTGGCCTCTGGTTTCCTGCTTCTAGTCCATCCCCTGTCAGGCCTCAGAGAGTCTTCCTACCCCTAGAGCCGACCCTGCTCACAGCCCTGGGGAGCACCAGGATGAAGTCCCAGCTTTTGGACTCAGCCCTGCAGGTCTAGGCCTGACACCATTTTAGCCATGTCTCCTGGCCTTTCTCATGAACTCATTCCCCAGACTCTGTCCTTGGTCCCTGGACTGTGACACTGGAGAGGACCTGCCTGAGCAGCTGGAGGGAATACAGGGGCTCAGAAGTGATGGGCCCCCACATCCTCAGCCACCAGTTCATCAACCACCTCCAGTCCTAGGCTCCGCATCCTGGGACCATCCCGCTGTCCACCCAGTCACCAGGCCCAGGCCAAGGCACGGTGCTCGGCCCCTTGCTGGCCTGTCACTCCCTCCCATCCCTCCTGCCCCTGGGTCCCTCTGAAATGTGTAGAGGGACAGTGCCTGCATGTAGTATGTGCCATGTGTTTGGTAAGTCACATACATAACACAAACATACAGAGAAAATACCGCCTACTGGTCACCTCTTCCAGGAAGCCTCTGTCTTCCTCCTCTGTCCATGGGATTCTCCAGGCAAGAATACTGGAGTGGGTTGCCCTGCTCTCCTCCAGGGGATCTTTGTGACCCAGGGATTGAACCAGTGTCTCCTGTATCTCTTGCACTGCAAGTGGATTCTTTACCACTGAGCCAGCTGGGAAGCCCACTAATATATTACTTCTCCCATTTTCCCAGGGAGGTAACTGAGGTCCAGAAAGGGGATGTCACGAGCTCGGCGTCATGGGCTGATAAGCAGTGAAGCCGTGGTGGGCCCCAGGCTGCCAGCTTCCTGCTCTTTACAACAGCCCTTTCCATAGATGAGAAAACTGAGGCTTGGAGATGTGAAGTTCGCTGCCCAAAGAGACCCACCCAGGAAGCGGTGGAGCGGGTCTCAAGCAGCCTACAGACAGAGCCTGTGTTCTTAAGCGAACCCCTCTGTCCCTGGCTTCCCACCCAGGGTTCTCCAACTCACACGGACAGGGGCCAGACAAAGGAAGTGGCAAAGGAGGAGGTGGCAGAGAGTGGTGGGGTCTGGGGCAAACCTGAGTGCTAAAGCCCCGTCTGATTGGGGTGGCTGCCTGCCACACGGGAACAAGGTCTCAGCCTCCTCCTGAGTTGCAAGGGAAGCTGGAAACCCAACATTGTATAGGGAATGTGCAGGGTTTAAAATTAGGGTAAAAGACCCCTGACCACTTGGTTGTGTCTCCTAGCCCTCTTGGATTCCTCAAGCCCTCTGAAGCATTACAGTTAGAGGGAACTATTATCTGTGAGCTTGTTCATATCATGTCACTCTTTCATCCCCTCTGAAAGCAGAAGGGCTGGGAATTTGCCTGTCTTGCTGACACTCCCTCCCCTACCTCCCCCAAGGTGAAATATCCCTAGCTCCTGGCAGGGGACCTGGCCCTGTATTTACTGAATGCATGGATTTTGGGGGGGGGGCTACTTTTGTCCTGTGGCTTTCTCTGCAGCTAGCCTCTTCGTAGGTGTCCTAAATCTGGGCTCTCACCTGCTTTTCTGGCTGGCTGGTGTTTTTGGTGCCATGTCTCCATGTTTTTGGAATTTTCTTTTTTAATGTCTCTTGGGTGTGTGTGTCTGTCTCGCTCTGTGCCTCTCCACAGGTCTCTTATAAAATCTCTAAGTGGAGGCCATACTTTGCAAGTGGCTCTCCATCCCTCCAGCAAACTGCCTCTGTCTCAAGAAACTTCCCTCCTTGACCCTTTTAGTCTTTCTTCAAGGTTTAGCGGTTTCAGTTGCCATCTCTCCCCTCCTGGTCTCCCGGGTGCGGGCTCGCTGCTTCCCCCTCCCCCCGGGCGCGCACACCACCCTCCGCAAGCCCCCAGCCCGGCTCACGCACCCCACGGTGGGCCGGCTGGGCGCGCGCACGTCCTTGCACACCAGCCGCACGTAGCTGTACTTGAGCACGTCGATGAGCGTGTAGAGCGGGGGCACGCTGGCCCAGCGGCAGCGCGCCAGGTGCATGGAGCTCTTGACGAAGAAGAGTGCCAGCCGCTGCTGGCACCACGCATCGAAGAAGCGACTGAACTCGGCCCACGAGAAGAAGGCCCTCTCCCGCAGCTCCTGCTCCTCCTGCCCCGCCGCTGTGCCAGGTGGAGGCTCCATCCTGGGGCGCCTGGGTGGGAGGGGTGGGGAGGACACGTGGATATCAGATCCATTCTCTCCCGAGGTCTCCTGCTTGCTCCAGTCTCCGCCTGCCTCTTCAGGGC
>SJYC01024679.1:0-28821 GCA_006408675.1 Madoqua kirkii | reverse complement strand
CCCCCTGCCTTGGTCCATCTAAAGATGCTCCATCACCGGATGTGCTCCTCACCTCCAGTCATCCCCAGTCTTATTCTTCATGCACCTGTGGCTTTCTCCTCCCAAGATGTGTCTCAGATACTAGGCGGCTGTTGCCCCTCTCCCAGATGGGGGCCCCAGGGGTTGCCACATCAGCTGTGCCCCTACTTCCAAGAGATGCTCTCGTATCCAGACGTCCTCCCACATCGAGTATGGCCCCTTCACGCACAGGTGTGTGCCCCATTCACTTATGGCCAATTCTCTAAAGTGTCACCAGTATTCATCTGCGGTCCCCATCTGCTCAGATGCACCGCGCGACCCAGCTGTGGCCCCCTCCTCCCACGTCCAGCTATCACCCTCCCTCAGATTCGCGTCCTCGCCCTAGACGTGGCTAGCCCGTCGTTAGACGGGCTGCATCGCCCCAGATGCTCCCCCACGTCCAGCTGCGCCTCCCCCACTCTTGGAGCCACTCCCAGCCGGCTCCAGGCTCCACAACCCCTCCCAGCCCTGCCAGCCGCGGCACCTCCCTTCCCGGCTGTCCCACCCAGCTGTGCCTCTCCCCTCCCCCAGATGTGCACCCTTCCCGCCCCTCCCCACTCACCTACCCGCCCCGGAGCGGCGTCCACCTCCCACAATGCCCCGCGCCGCGGCCCGGCCCGGCCCTTGCTCCCGGGATGCCCCGCGCGGCCTCCCGCCTCTCTTCCCGCCTTGCCTCGCGCGGCGGCTCCTGCTGAATCTCCGTTTTCCCGCTGGTCACTCCTCAATCCAGAGCAACAGTGGCTCGGGGCTGTTTCCCAGCGTGCTCTGCGGGAGGGCTCGCCCCATTTCATCCCCTTTCCAGGGAGTCTCACGACCGGGAGACTACAACTCCCAACGTCCTCCTCGCGACGGCGGCTCGGACGGCGCCTGGCCCCGCCCCTCGACTCCGCCCCGCCCCCGCCCGCCGAAGTCTGCGCGCGAAGTCGGTGGCGCGAATTTGGGACTGCGGGGTTGTTCCGGGCGAGACGCTCAGCACGGCGGCGCGCGGTCCTGGCGCGAGGCAAGTGGCACCAGCCTTGCGGGGCTTCAGGGCTGTTGAACAGCGCGCGTGTCGGCAACTCGGAGCTCCAGCTTTCGCCGAGTAGGTCGGCTGCAAAGGAGCATCGGGGCAGGCTGCTGTGGCCGGGAGCGCGCTGGGGGGGAGTGCGCGGGCTGCGGGCCGCCGGAGGGGGCGGGACAGCGTCCGTCAGAGGTTCAGGAGGACCAGGTAGAAGGTAGACGAAGACCGAAAACTGCACAGGACAGGATCTGTAAGAGAGCCTTGGAGGGACGGGACTACCTGGAAGGGCGTGGTTATATAGGGATGAGGGGGCGGGGAAAGGCTCTAGGTGGGCGGGGTCATCCAGAAGTTGGAAGGGCCGGGGAGGCAGGCCCACCTGGAAGGAGGTGGGTCTAGGGGAAAGTTTAATAGTGGGCGGGGCCTTGGAAAGGTTGAAGGAGAAGGGTCAGCTTTAAAGGGAGCCCAGGGAGATGGAGGTGGGGCGGGGCAAATCAGTGGTGAGATCTAGGCCTAAAGCAAAGGCTTTTTGAAAGGTCGAGAACCTTCTGAACCGGGAGAAGTCTGGCCTTGTGTATGCCTGATAAGGGGGCGGAGTCAAGGGAAGAGACGTGAAGGTGTGGGGTCCGGGGGAGGGGAGCTGAAAGGTCTGGGCTTATTGTGGGCTTCTCAGGTGGTGCTAGTGGTAAAGAACCTGCCTGCCAATGCAGGGAACTTGAAAGACACAGCTTCGATCCCTGGGTCTGGAAGATCGGTCCTCTGTTGGAGGGCATAGCAACCCACTCCAGTATTCTTGCCAGGAAAATCCCTACGGTCCATAGGGTCGCAAAAACTCTGAAACGACTTAGCACACACAGCACTGCGCTTATTATTTGCCCAGGATGGTGAGGGGAGGGCTAGAAGAGCTTAGAGAGGGAAGAGAGAAGGATCTTGAGCTGGTCTTATTGGGTCTGAGATGTTGGTTAGATATCCAGGTAGAGATATCAGCATAGAAAACTAGTAATATGAGTACTTGAATTTTTTTTTAAAATATTTATTTACGGACACCAAGATGAAGGTGTGGTATGAAGAAAGAATTTCAATGGAGCAAGGAGTCAGATGTTTCTAATCCTGCTGATGGGCCAAGATGAGGAACAGGAGGTGACTTCCGGAATTAGCAACCAGAGTTCCTCTATCACCTTGATGAGAAGGGCCAGCTGAGGGATGTGGAGAAACTTGAAGGTTCAAGCAGGGATGGGAGGAGAGAGACTGGAGATGATGCCTTGGGATAGTTCTTTCTATGACGTCTCTGAAAAGGGGAGATGGAGCGATAGCTGCTGGAATGTGTAGGCTCAAGAGAAGGGATTTTGTTTGATTTTTAAGATGAGACAAATCACAGCCGATTTGTAGATCGTTAGGCATGGTCTAGTAGAGAGAAAAGTTGATCTAGAGGAGAGAAAGGAGGGGCTTACTGGAGCATAGGGTTTGAGGAGGTCAGAGGGCATGAGATCTGGTGCGCAGGTCAAGGGTCTGATCTCAGATGAGAGTACAACTGGGTGGTCGAAGTGCCTACAGCTGGGATTCGGAGCGGTGCGCAGGTGCAGCAAGAGGTAGATAAGGCGGTGGGAAATTGCCTCTCTCGCATTTGCTTGCGTTTTCTCGGCGGAGGCGGAGGGTGGAGTCGGTGTTGGCGGCTTAAGAAGCCGCTTTGAAGTATAGCATGAGAGAGCTGGAGAATTGAACGGTCTGGGGAAATGGAGAGGCTTGGACCGCAACCCGAAGGACTCCTGGTGGCCAGTCCCGTTCTACTCTGCGGTTGCAGGAACAGGGTGGGTGGAAAGTTGGCTTCAATCAACAGCTTTGGGGTTTTGCCCGGTGAGAGGGAGGGCAGGAGGCAGGGCCCAGAGAGCTATGAAAGGTGTACCGGAGTCTGCCAGAGTTAAGAAAGGAAGGGAGGACGTGATGGGGAAGGACAGTGAAAAGAGGGAGCACTAACTGGTTTGGAGACGTAGGGAAGGACTGGGGAACATTTGAAGCTGGGATAGAAATAATATAGGAATGGAAAAAGAGTTTTATCTGAGCCAAATGGTGGATTCTAGCCCAGGAGAAAGCCTTTCAGTTCTGAGGAACTGCCCCAGTGAAGCATGGTTTTCAGCAGATTTATATCTTGTTAGAACAAAGAGTGGGCCTCCCTGGTAGCTGTGTTGAAGAATCTGCCCTCAGTGCAGGAGACGCTGGTTGATCCCTGGATCAGGAAGATCCCCTGGGGAAGGCAATGGCAACCCACTCCAGTATTCTTGCCTGGGAAACCCATGGACAGAGGAGCCTGACGGGCTGCAGTCCATGGGGGTGCAAGAGTCAGACACATCTTAGTGACTAAACAACAGAGCGACCTTGAAAGAAACCTTTTTTCATGGTTTCCAAAAGAAAAAGATTAGCATGTACACACAGTCATTATGGCCTGGGCACCTGGGAAAGGAACCTTGTCTTTGAAGAGCTGCTGGTCTGGGCTCATAGGAAGGAAGGCTTTTAGCCCTGTCTTCAGAGTAGACTTTTTTTATTTCTGGTAAGTGCATTCTCTTCTTTCGTTGGTTAAAGCAGCTGCCTGTTATGTTTGACAGCCCATATGTCAGGTCTGTCAGCGTGAAGTTCAAGCCCGTTGATGTAGATTTCAGGGTGATTTCCCCAAACCTCAGTTCCTGAATGTTTCTCCTCCCAATCAGATCTGTATGTGTTCTGATCTCCACACAGTCACTGTGTTCTGTGTTTTGATCTCTGCACAAAACTGAGTATCCTAATAAGTATTTTTGGACATTCTTTTCAGAAACTGGTGTCCAGAGAGGAGGAGGAGTGGGGAGAGAATTCTGATACCATCATGCAGCGAAGTATCATGTAAGGACCCCCGCCCCACCCACCAGCAGCTCGTGTTCTCCAAATTCTCCGCTCCTCTCTTTACTTCTGCCCTTATCTTAGAAAAACTCGGGTTAGTCTTTATGTAGGAATTTCCAGGAGTTGAGCAGTGTGGAGAGTGAGGAGGGGCACTGGAAAACCAGGTGGTGTAGTAACTGAGAATTTTAGTGGCTGCAAGGTTCAGAGACCCTAGCCCCGTGGTTCTCAATCTGGGGCAGTTTCCAACTCTCCTCGACCCCCTCCAGCAGGGAACATCAACATTCTTGGTTGTCACCACTTGGAGGTAGAGGGGGCTTCCCTTAGCATCTGGTGGGTAAAGGCGAGGCAGGCTGTTTACATCCTACAGTGCCCCAGATAGCCCCCACAACAAAGTATGATCCAGCCTAAAGGGCCGGTAATGCTTGGGTGGCAGGGAGGGCCCATTACTCTACCTTTTCCAGAGCAGATAACGCTTCCAAACATTTCATATTAGCTATTGGCTTCCCTGGTGGCTCAAACAGTAAAGAATCTGCCTGCCATACAGGAGACTGAAACCCTGGGTTGGGAAGATCCCCTGGAGGAGGGCATGAAAACCCACTCCAGTATTCTTGCCTGGAGAATCCCCATGGACAAAGGAGCCTGGTGGGCTGCAGTCCATGGGGTTGCAAAGAGCCAGACACAACTAAGCAATGAACACATTGCTTAATGTCTGCCTGCTCCTGGAGCGTCAGCCCCTTGAGGGCACGGACTGTGTGTCTGGGCCGCTCCTGTGCCCCTGGGTTCCCAGGACAGGCCCTGCCACATAGTAAGTGCACAGTAATACTTGTTGGAGGGGAAACTGGGATGCGTCCTGGCTCTCACGTGAGAGGTGAGCTGAGGCAGAAAAGCACGTAATGCTGCCTCCTCTGTCCGAGCCTCAGTTTCCGCATCCATCTAAGGGGATTGTTCAAAGTCTCCTGTGGTGTGCCAGAAATGGGGACAGGCATCGGAAGCTGAGGGGTGTGGCATGTGTTAGAGGGGTTACTGGTACTGTCATTTGCCTCTTTTCCCCCCTCTTCTGCTCCTCCAGGTCATTTTTCCAGCCCAAGAAAGAGGGCAAAGTGAAGAAGCCCGAGAAAGAGACATCCAACGGCATCAGAGAAACAGAGTCCCCTCCGAAGTACGTTCTGGGGCTGGGAGGCGGTGAATCTATTCCTTTCATCAGTCAGGACTCTCTTGGCTGCAAGTGTTAACAGACTTGGCTCAGAATGCCTCAGGCCTCCATGGGGAAATTTTTGATTCTTGTAACCTGAAAGGCTAAAGATAGGGTCAGCTTCAGGTATAGCTGGATCCAGGACCTCAGCGTTGTCTTCAGGACTCTGGCCCAGTGTCTTGACTTCATTCTGGAGCAGATTTCCTCCACAAGGCAGGGCCCCTGCCACTGGCTGCATCTAAAGAGAACAGTGTTCTCTCCGCCACCATCCTTGTCTTAAGTTCTTGGGAAGACCTTGTCCCTGGGCCATTCAAGGTAGACTCAGCTCACCTTCCCAGTTTGGGGCCCGGGGAGAGTAACGTTACTTCCAGTGCCTAGTTTCTGCGTGGGTAATAGTATCAGATCTGCATCAGGCTTTCTGTGTGGACTTGGTGTGTCAAACCCTAACAACTTACAGAACAGGGCCTGCTTCATAAAAGATGCTCAGTCAGTGATAAAGACCAGGTCATGATTTATCAACACTTCTGACTTTGAGATCCACCCCTTTTGTTTTTATGTTGCTGGGAAGTGTAGTCCCTCCCTAGGGGATCAGGGTCTTACATGACTGACTGAAAGAAAGTCTCCAAAGGAATGTTGGAGGCCATTGTCTGCCCTTGGTAGGGACTTTGTGTGTTCCTCCAACATTGCCCACCACAGGGTGGGCACACACAGGAGCCCCCAGAGAAGTGAGACAGGAGGGATGGGTGTTTCAGAGTATATGCTGAAGGTGTCCCTGGCGGCTCAGTGGTAGAGTCTGCCTGCCAGTGAAGGAGACAATGGGTTCGATCCCTGGTTCAGAGAGATCCCACATGCTGCAGAGCAGCTGAGCCCATGTGCCGTAATCACTGAGCACTGTAAAGGCTGGAAGCCGTAACTGCTGAGTTTGAGTACCCTAGGTCCCATGCTCTGCGACAAGAGAAGCCACTGCAGTGAGAAGCCCATGCGCCACAAGTAGAGAAAAGTAACAAAGACCCAACGTAGCCTAAAAAAATATACGCCAGGGAGGCTTCTGGAAAATGTTGCATGCTTGAAAGGCAAGGAAGGGAATGAAACATAATGAAGTTGCTGGAGAGTCTGGGGGCAGCGTCCCCACTCTGCCTGCTGGAAAAGCCTCCATTTCTGAACTTTGCAGGGTGGCACTGAAGGAGCGGAATCGAGTGGTGTCTGACAGTGACTCTCCAGTGAAGAGGCCAGGGAGGAAGGCGACCCGGGTCCTGGGCAGCGAGGGCGAGGAGGAGGAAGAGGAAGCCCCCACCACCCCCAGAAGCCAGGTGGGGCCCCAGCAGCCTGCCCCCATTTACCAGAAGCGTCATTCCCATTGGCCTTGGAGCTGAGTGCAACAGCTGCTCAGGAGAATTCTGGAGCTGATGCCCCAGGGGGCAGAGGAGTTCAGTGGTTGGGCCTGGTTTCTGTGTGCCTAACCCTGCCTCCATCCTGGGGATGCCTTGGCAGGCAGCCTCAGGTGGCTCGGGCAGCTCCGGGTAGTCTTCCTCATTACGGGTGGCCGTGAAGGTGCTGTGAGTTGATTTACACAGTGATGGGAGAGAATGCCTGCTGTGGAGGAAGGGCTCAGAACCCATGGAATCTAAGGCTTTCCGTCTTCTCCAAGTGCATCGGCTCACTTGTTCCCTCATTTAAGTCATTTCTTGCCTGTTGGCTGCTCTGAAGATAACATCCGAAGTGTAGCACTTCTCAATCTGTTGATGGTGAAGCGACATCCTGTCTCCCCAACTGCTCGCTCCCTTCCATCTCCAATTGCCCTTAAATTGCATCGTGTAGGCCTGGGGCTTCTGACCTAGCTGCAAGGGAGTCTGGGAAGTGTAGTCCTTAGGCTCCTGACCACACCTGGCAGCAAGAGAGTCTGGGAAGTTTTTGGTTGGGCCATATTATGTGCTATGCTGTGCTTAGTCACTCAGTCATGTCTGGCTCTTTGTGACCCTGTGGACAGTAGCCCACCAGGCTCCTCTGTCCATAGGATTCTCCAGGCAAGAATACTGGAGTGGGTTGCCATGCCCTCCTCCAGGGGATCTTCCCAACCCAGGGACCTGCAAGATCTCCTGCATTGCAGGCAAATTCTTTACCATCTGAGCCACCACTTTTTGGTTGGGCCATATTCAGTTCAGTTCAATTGCTCAGTCGTGTCCGACTCTTTGCGACCCCATGAATTGCAGCACGCCAGGCTTTCCTGTCCATCACCGTCTCCCGGGGTTCACTCAGACTCACGTCCATCGAGTCAGTGATGCCATCCAGCCATCTCATCCTCTGTTGTCCCCTTCTTCTCCTGCCCCCGCTCCTTCCCGGCATCAGAGTCTTTTCCAGTGAGTCAACTCTTTGCATGAGGTGGCCAAAGTACTGGAGTTTCAGCTTTAGCATCATTCCTTCCAAAGAAATCCCAGGGTTGATCTCTTTCAGAATGGACTGGTTGGATCTCCTTGCAGTCCAAGGGACTCTCAAGAGAGTCTTCTCCAACACCAGAGTTCAAAAGCATCAATTTTTCAGCGCTCAGCCTTCTTCATATTATGCTTAGCTAAAAATCAAAGATCTTGCCACTTAAGAAAAAAAAAAAAAGAATTGTTACCGTGGTCCATAATAGGGACAGTCTGGGACCATGAAACTACACAGGAGAGTGGAGTGACGGCCCAGGTAAGAGGGACTGAGTCACTGTTCTCTGGAGTGTTTGGAAACTGCTGTAGCTGGGTGCTCCCTCCTTCTCCCCCGACTCAGGAGTTGCTCTTTCTCTTCCTTTCCAGAAGCCTGCTTCGGACTCTGCACAGCCCTCGCCTCCCAGTCCTGTCACACTGCCTGAGAGCAGCGCTTCCCGCTCCAGCCCCGCCCCGGCGGTTGCATCCCCATTAGGCATCCCGAAGCGTCACACGGGTAAGGACCCTGGGCCACGCTGTTTTAGCCACCTGTCTTTGTCCAGCTCTGCTCTTAGTGTTGTGGTTAAGAGCATGGCTCCACCAGCCCCTGGCTGTGTGACCTTGGGCAAATGACTTCTCTTCTCTGGGCTTTCTCACTGGTAGATTGTATGAAATCTAAACACATCAAGTATTTCTGATAAAAATTTAGTGCCCAGTTGAGATGTGCTTGTAAGTGCATCAGAGTTTGAAGACCTAGCATAGGAATAAGAATGATACTGACTTTAAATGTTCAAAACATGTTAGAAGCATCATATTTTGGTTATGTTGGGTCAAGTAACTATGAAGTGACATCCTGTCTCCCCCAGTGCTCACCCTCTTCCATCTCCAATTGCCCTTACATTGCATCATGTAGACCTGGAGCTTCTGACCTAGCTGCATTGTACAGGAGACAAGGATCAAGACCATCCCCATGAAAGAGAAATGCAAAAAAGCAAAATGGCTGTCTGGGGAAGCCTTTACAAACAGCTGTGAAAAGAAGAGAGGTGAAAAGCAAAGGAGAAAAGGAAAGATATAAGCATCTGAATGCAGAGTTCCAAAGAATAGCAAGAAGAGATAAGAAAGCTTTTTTCAGCGATCAATGCAAAGAAATAGAGGAAAACAACAGAATGGGAAAGACGAGAGATCTCTTCAAGAAAATTAGAGATACCAAGGGAACATTTCATGCAAAGATAGCCTCGATAAAGGACAGAAACGGTATGGACCTAACAAGCAGAAGATATTAAGAAGAGATGGCAAGAATACACAGAAGAACTGTACAGAAAAGATCTTCACGACCCAGGTAATCATGATGATGTGGTTACTAATTTAGAGCCAGACATCTTGGAATGTGAAGTCAAGTGGGCCTTAGAAAGCATCACTACGAACAAAGCTAGTGGAGGTGATAGAATTCCAGTGGAGCTGTTTCAAATCCTGAAAGATGATGCTGTGCAAGTGCTGCACTCAATATGCCAGCACATTTGGACAACTCAGCAGTGGCCACAGGACTGGAAAAGGTCAGGTTTTATTCCAATCCCAAAGAAAGGCAATGCCAAAGAATGTTCAAGCTACTGCACAATTGCACTCATCTCACATGCTAGTAAAGTAATGCTCAAAATTCTCTAAGCCAAGCTTCAGCAATACGTGAACTGTGAACTCCCTGATGTTCAAGCTGGTTTTAGAAAAGGCAGAGCAACCAGAGATCAAGTTGCCAACATCTGCTGGATCATGGAAAAAGCAAGAGAGTGCTAGAAAAACATCTATTTCTGCTTTATTGACTATGCCAAAGCCTTTGACTGTGTGGATCACAATAAACTGGAAAATTCTGAAAGAAATGGGAATACCAGACCACCTGACCTGCCTCTTGAGAAATCTGTATGCAGGTCAGGAAGCAACAGTTAGAACTGGACATGGAACAACAAACTGGTTCCAAATAGGGAAAGGAATACGTCAAGGCTGTATATTGTCACTCTGCTTATTTAACTTCTATGCAGAGTACATCATGAGAAATGCTGGACTGGAAGAAACACAAGCTGGAATCAAGATTGCCGGGAGAAATATCAGTAACTTCAGATATGCAGATGACACCACCCTTATGGCAGAAAGTGAAGAGGAGCTAAAAAGCCTCTTGATGAAAGTGAAAGAGGAGAGTGAAAAAGGTGGCTTCAAGCTCAACATTCAGAAAATGAAGATCATGGCATCCGGTCCCATCACTTCATGGGAAATAGATGGAGAAACAGTGGAAACCGTGTCAGACTGTATTTTTGGGGCTCCAAAATCACTGCAGATGGTGATTGCAGCCATGAAATTAGAAGACGCTTACTCCTTGGAAGAAAAGGTATGACCAACCTAGATAGTATATTTGTAATCAGAGACATTACTTTGCCGACTAAGGTCCGTCTAGTCAAGGCTATGGTTTTTCCAGTGGTCATATAGGGATGTGAGAGTTGGACTGTGAAGAAGGCTGAGCGCCGAAGAATTGATGCTTTTGAACTGTGGTGTTGGAGAAGACTCTTGAGAGTCCCTTGGACTGCAAGGAGATCCAACCAGTCCATTCAGAAGATCAGCCCTGGGTGTTCTTTGGAAGGAATGATGCTAAAGCTGAAACTCCAGTACTTTGGCCACCTCATGCAAAGAGTTGATTCAATGGAAAAGATTCTGACGCTGGGAAGGATCGGGGGCAGGAGAAGAAGGGGACAACAGAGGATGAGATGGCTGGATGGCATCACAGACTCTATGGACATGAGTCTGAGTGGACCCCAAGAGATGGTAATGAACAGGGAGGCCTGGCGTGCTGCAATTCATGGGTCTGCAAAGAGTCGGACATGACTGAGCGACTGAACTCAAGTAAACAGGATTATCCAAACTTAAATGCACCTGGTTCTTTTTCCTTTCCTCAGTGTAGCCACTAGAAAGCTTCAGGTGACACACGGGGCTCACTGTATATTTCCACTGATGGTGCTGCTATAAGGAATGACCTGCCGGCACGGGGGCGGCTGTGGATTGAGGCAGGGCCCAGAGGAGCAGCAGTCTGGCCTGAGTCTTGGTTCAGGGTCTTGGTCGGGGTCAGCTCTGTTGAGAACGGGTGACAGGGAAGAGTTGCCTCCAAGCAGAGCGCGTGTGAAGGCCTCGGGGTGGGAATAGCACAGCAGGTGGGGGAGCCCCACACACCTTGGAGTCTCTGAGGATAAGCTGTGATGTCGGGGGCAGCGAGGGCTTGAGGATAGCCTCTGGCGAGAGGTGAGGCAGAGATGGGGCGGCTGCTGGCTCCCAAGATGAAGGGACCTGCCTGCCGCAGCCACACAGCCAGGAAGCAGAAGCCTGAAGGACGAGGCCCGCCCCCGGGCGGTGACTGAGGGGCAGGTGGAGAAGGGAGGGCCCCAGAGCCATCTTGGGGGCCATCACCACGGGGGTCTGAGCCCACTGTGGCGGGTCCGGTGGGCCAGCAAGGAGGCCACCCTGAGCCCTTTGTCTTTCCAGCCCGGAAGCAGCTTCCCAAACGGACATTTCAAGACATCCTGAAAGAGCAGGGCGAGGACGAGGACCCAGAAACTAAGAAGAAGAAGGGGGAAGGAGGTGAGAGCCTGGGCAGGAGGGAGGACGCGGGGGAGAGGCTCACTCTGTGTGTCTGTGGGGGGGTCTGGAAAGGTGGGGCCTGTCTGGGAGGACAGTGTGGGGACCCCACGTGGTTTGACAGTTTCACCAGGAATCCATGCGTTTCCGTCAGAATCCCATACCGCTGCCCAGGGAATTTTGTCATGAACACATTCTGGAATACGTTAGTTTGGCCATCTTAAGTCATATATATTTCCCTTTTCTCTCTTTTTATTTCTCGTATGGAAAATATTTTCCTCTAAATGATTTGTTTTTATTGTAAGTGTTGCCAAAAAGCAAAAAAGTGTGCAAACTTCCAGGGCCCGTAGTGTCTTAGTAACTGCCTCATTGCCCAAGGCCTTTACTGTTCAGTGTGTCAAGTTATGTCCAAACAACTATTTATTTGTGTTCTAACAGCTTGGGCATTTGAGAAAGTAATACACATAGCATTGGAAGGAGAAAAAAATTAATTCTTAAATAGTCTCCTGGGCACTGCACAATTGCTCAGACGTTGGAGTCCAGTTGAAAACTGCTGCCCTTGTTTCCTGTTCATGTTGATTTTCATGTAATACTTGGTTTTCATCACACCACCCATGAGTACCCAGCTTTGCAGAAAGCTGATGTCATGAATTACCAAGAATGTGATCTCATAATGACAAGTGAAATGCCGCGAGCTAGTAGGTCACATGGCGTCCAGCCCGTTTCCCTTGAAAATGTAAAATATCTTACCTGGGAAATGGAGCCATAAACATCTGATCCACAGATCATCTGGGGCCTTTACACGATTTTAATAATCAGGCTTTGTCACCGTCCTTTGTTTTAATAAGAGGTCTTTATTGGGTTTGTCCTTTCCAGGGAAGGTCTGAGTTTGTTGGAGATCTGACTTCTGGTTGGCAATTTTTAGTCAGTAACAAATTTTACTGTAAATCATGAAGTTTTAGCCCTTAACTGTGTCCAGGGGTTATGGAGGTCAGGGCAGGGGATGACTTCTCTACTAAGGCAGATTATTCCCAAGTCAGTTGATACAGTTATTACCTTGGAGGTGGGTTTTTTTTTTTAATTTTTCAATCAGCTTAAAAAAACTTTTTTTTTATCTCTAACAAGTTATCATTGGCATTTTGAAACCTTTCCAGTTCTATTTCACTGTGAATAATTCAAAAATAATGGTTTATAAGAAAAGTCTGGCCCTCCCCGTTTCTCAGCTACACAAGCAAGCATTGGGGTTGGCTTCCCTCAAGGTCCCTGCGTGGCCCAGGGCTGGCCCACCCTCACCCCCTTGTCACTTCACACATGTGTGGTCAGCGCAGCAAAGATAAAACGGGGCAGAGCGTCTTGGGAATGCAGAGGCCCTTGGGGAGGGGTTCCCAGTGACACTTCTTGCCATTGCCTTTTTGTGTGTCATCAGAAGCAGAGACACCAACAGAAAGCCTCCCAGAGCCTGAAGGGGGCGACAAGGAGGAAGTGGAAGGCGGGGACCAGCCCATGACGCCCCCTGAGCCCCGGACCTCCAGTGAGTGTCTGACCCTCTTTGTCCCTGGGGCCCCTCTCTCTGGTTTTGATGGGGGGGGGGTCCCATGTCTTCGAAGGACCATTAATGTAAATAAGGCTTAGATAAGACTTCAATAAGATTCTCCGATGTCTTGTCTAAAAGCAAATTCTAGGAGAAACTTTAGGTTTTGTTACTATTGTTATTTTTCCTCCACACGTGTGAGGAAAAAAGAGCCCGTCATCCTCCAACAAGTTATCTTTCAGAAATCAAGGCACTGGGGACTTCGCTGGGGTCCAGTGGCTGGGACTCTGTGCTCCCAATGCAGGGGGCCCAGGTTCCATCCTTGGTCAAGGAACTAGGTCTCACATGCCTCGTAGCCAAGAAATACGTTTGTTTAAAGTTGGCGTCACCATCTGACCTCTCTCACTTTCAGCAGAGTCCCCGACAGAAAGCGTTTCAGAGCCCGGGGTGACGGTGAAGCGGGAACCACAGGAGGATAGCCAGGCTCAACCGCCCCCCAAGGCTCCAAAGACCCTCAGCAGTTTCTTCTGTGAGTGTCTCCCCTTCACCTCGCAGGGCTGCGCAGGGAAGAGGCGGGTGGGTCTTTCTCCAGGGAGCTCGGCCTTCCCGCGGGTGAGAAGGCCTAACTCAGCCCTCCTGCTGTGTTCCTGCTCCAAGCATGGGGCGATGCCACCTGGAGAGAACTTGGGAGGTGGGGGCTGTGGGAAGGAGAAAGGGTCCACTGTTTCCTTGCTTCATTCCCCAGCCCCCCGGAAGCCAGCTGTCAAAAAAGAGAAAGAAGAAGGACCTGGTGCTCTGAGAAAGGACGAGACCAAGGGGTGAGTCAGGATCCATTAAGAGAACAGCAGATGAAACAAAGTAAGCCATGAGTCCCAGGTCTCACAGATCTGATTGTAGGTGGGCCTCAAAAAGGAGACTGGTAATCACGAAGTAGCCTTTTAGCATTAGAATTTTGTGATTCAGGTTTAATTAGTCTAATAGAAAATTTGGGATTCTTAATGACAAGTTTGTACCCCAGTCGCAACCTCATTAGTGAGATTAAATGGCCCCATTTCAGCACGTGACTGCACTGTAGGAAAGGTCAGCTCCTTCTCTTGAGCCTCCTCTGTGTCAAGTCACGTCCTAAAGGTTTCTTTTATGCCTTTTTACTTCATCTCTGCAGTAGGCCTGTGCAGGAAGCTGGTGTTTTAGCCATTTCCCAGGCATTGAAACCAGTAGCCCAGAGCAGCTGGGCCATCTTCCCTGGGACACACAGGGAGGGTGGGGGTAAGGCCAGGCCTGGAAGCCAAGTTGCCCTGGCTCCTATGCCGAGCCTCTTCTCTGCACCCCTGCCCTGCCCCCTGGGCACACGCCCATGCTTATATTACTTGTAAGTTTCTCTCACCAACTTGGTGTCTGACATGAAGTTCTGCGTCCTGATTTTTACTTCTTGGGATGCTGCGATCGTTTTTCTTACTCTTCTCAACCTGATCACTGATGGCCGCTTCCAGGAGACAGACAAACTGTCAGGACCTCCAATTTCCTCGCCTTTAATATAAGGACTTGTTAATAGTAGGAAGCACACCCTTTTATCCACTGTAAACAATGTGCCTGGCACCAGACACTGTGTCCTCCACATCCTGATGCATTGACGCCTCACAGCAACCCTGTGCGTTGACTCTGTTGGGACTCCCGTTTCACAGATGGGAAAAGTGAGGCGTGGAGGCAGGACAGTGCTCTGGAGTGCTTGGAAGTCCCAGCTCTGCCTTTGGCAGCTGGGTGACAAGCAACTTAGCCTTTCTGGGTCAATTTCCCCTTGAGGGTTACAGATGAGCGTCTGGCCATGCCCACACTCGGCAAGTAGTAGCTGCTATTATTATTATAAATTTTGATTGCCTTGATTAGACCACAGATGAATGTGGCAGAGTTGGGATTTGAGCCAGGCAGCGTGGCTGCAGAATTTACCACTCAGCTCTGCCGTTTCTCCTTGTAATATAATAGGAAGAACCAGGCAGCGACCCTTTATCAAATACTGAGACCATATAATTCACTGTGCATGCTCCATCCAGCTCAGCCGCCATCATCCCTGTCTATGCACAGGATCAGCTGAAGAGCTGTAAACAGTCGGCAGTCTTCTCCCTCACCCCACGTTTGGCAGAGACATAGGTCTGAGGCTGGGGAGTCAGTGTTGTAAAAATGCTCCCCACAAAGCACGCTAAGGAGTGGGAACTCTCCCCCTAATTTCTTCCATAACCTCAGGGCATGTCAGGGCAGGGACTCCGGGTAGCTCCATCATATGGTTGGTTCAGAGGGAAATTGTTTCCTCACCAGGACACAGCTGGTCACTGATGGAGCAGCTTTTTTAACCCAAAGGAGTGTGACTTCAGAGTCTGGGCTGCGGAGGCTCTAACGGGGTGGGTGTGAGGCATTTCCCGAGGCACGATGATGTAGAGGGCTAGAACACAGTCTGAGAACTGCACCGCTTACTAGCTGTGTGGCCTCCAGTAAGCTCCTTAACCACTCTGCCCAGTTTCCTTATTACATGACTCGGGGGGCAGGTGAGCAGGCAGGGCTGATTTGTTAGCAGATGGAGTGCCCTTAGCACGGTGCCTGGCTCCTTGGGGCAACCAGGGACTGCACCTTCCTCCTGCTCTTCCAGCCAGAGTGAGGGCGGGTCTGACCCAGAGGGCACCTTGCCTCTCGGAGTGGACTCTGAACAACACGGGCTTCCCAGGTGGCTCAGTGGTAAAGAATTCATCTGCCAGTACAGGAGACGTGGGTTCAATCCCTGGGTCGGGAAGATCCCCTGGAGGAGGAAACGGCAACCTGCTCCAGTATTCGTGCCTGGGAAACCCCATGGACAGAGGAGCCTGGCGGGCTACATGTAGTCCATGAGTCGCAAAAAGTCAACACAACTGGGCAACTGAACTGAACGATATGCGGATCACACTGCTCCACTTCAGCCACACTGACCCCTTTTCTGTTCCTCCAGCATACCAGGCATGTCCCTACCTCAGGGCCTTTGCACTGGCAGCTCCCCTCTGGAACGGTCTTCTCCCTGCTCTGCTTACCCTCGCATCATTCTGCCCGATGTCTCCTCTGACCTTTCCTGACCATCCTCTGAAGCAGCATCTGCCTTTCTGGTTTCTCCCTCCACCTGGTTTTTGTCTTAAAAATGTTTTAATACTGAGAAATGATTCATTCTCTTCTGCTTCTTGGTCTTGTCTGTCGCCCCTCCCCCGCCGACTTCCATACTGGAACATGGATTCCAGGTTAGCAGACTTGCTTTCCTTTCCGTGCCCTTGTGCCTGGCATAGTACCTGGCACGTAGGACATGCTCAGTAAATGCCAGCCAGCGGAATGGCTTCTCCTCGACCCTGACATCTACTCTGCAGCTTCCCCTTTCCCTCAGCAGACACCTGGACCCACCGAGCTACAATCCTGCCAAGAACAACTACCACCCCATCGAAGATGCCTGCTGGAAGGCAGGCCAGAGGTGAGGTGTGGCCCTCCCCAGAACCCCGCCTCTGGTCCCTGGCACTGCAGAAGACCCTGTCTCCAGAGGCTTCAATGAGAGATTTGCCAGTCCTCCCCCACCCAACCCTCAGTGTTTTGGGGAGACCATTGGGCACCCTGAAGGGGATGGAGAGAGAGAGCCCCAGGCAGGGGTCAGGCAGGATTGCCTGCGAGCACCTGGGGATCAGCAGGTCTTCACTGGGGGGCATGTGGGGGCAGGGAGCTGGGGCGGAGGCAGCGTGGGTGTACGTACACACAGCTCCTGTTTTTCTTTCTCCGCCAGGGTTCCTTATCTGGCTGTGGCCCGGGCGTTCGAGAAGATCGAGGAGGTCTCTGCTCGGTAATTAGCCAGGCCTCCTGGCCGGGGCCAGCAGGGGCTTGTGGTTCTGTCCCACTGGCGCTGGCTGTGCCTCCAGCTGTTTGGTCCTCTTAACCCCCTCCTGGCTCAGCCGCACCCTCACACATGAGATCACAGACCACAGGCCTGGCCACAAGCGCGGCCACAGGCCTCTGAAGGCCCACGCCATCGTTTCTGCCTGGTTTGTTGGTCGGAGCAAGACAGGAGGGTGACCCCATGATCCCTGGCGTGGGGAGAGAGGCTCCACCGCCTGGCGGCAGGAACTGGATACTAAGCTCAAGTAACCAAGAGTACCTGCAGCCTGCCTGATACTCACCGCTTACTAGCTGTGTGGCCTCGGGTGAGCTCCTTAACCACTCTGCCCAGTTTCCTTATTACATGACTCAGGGGGCAGGTGAGCAGGCAGGGCTGATTTGTTAGCAGATGGAGTGCCCTTAGCACGGTGCCTGGCTCCTTGGGGCAACCAGGGACTGCACCTTCCTCCTGCTGTTCCAGCCAGAGTGAGGGCGGGTCTGACCCAGAGGGCACCTTGCCTCTCGGAGTGGACTCTGAACAACACGGGCTTCCCAGGTGGCTCAGTGGTAAAGAATTCATCTGCCAGTACAGGAGACGTGGGTTCAATCCCTGGGTCGGGAAGATCCCCTGGAGGAGGAAACAGCAACCTGCTCCAGTATTCGTGCCTGGGAAACCCCATGGACAGAGGAGCCTGGCGGGCTACATGTAGTCCATGAGATGGCAAAAAGTCAACACAACTGGGCAACTGAACTGAACGATATGCGGATCACACTGCTCCACTTCAGCCACACTGACCCCTTTTCTGTTCCTCCAGCATACCAGGCATGTCCCTACCTCAGGGCCTTTGCACTGGCAGCTCCCCTCTGGAACGGTCTTCTCCCTGCTCTGCTTACCCTCGCATCATTCTGCCCGATGTCTCCTCTGACCTTTCCTGACCATCCTCTGAAGCAGCATCTGCCTTTCTGGTTTCTCCCTCCACCTGGTTTTTGTCTTAAAAATGTTTTAATACTGAGAAATGATTCATTCTCTTCTGCTTCTTGGTCTTGTCTGTCGCCCCTCCCCCGCCGACTTCCATACTGGAACATGGATTCCAGGTTAGCAGACTTGCTTTCCTTTCCGTGCCCTTGTGCCTGGCATAGTACCTGGCACGTAGGACATGCTCAGTAAATGCCAGCCAGCGGAATGGCTTCTCCTCGACCCTGACATCTACTCTGCAGCTTCCCCTTTCCCTCAGCAGACACCTGGACCCCCGAGCTACAATCCTGCCAAGAACAACTACCACCCCATCGAAGATGCCTGCTGGAAGGCAGGCCAGAGGTGAGGTGTGGCCCTCCCCAGAACCCCGCCTCTGGTCCCTGGCACTGCAGAAGGCCCTGTCTCCAGAGGCTTCAATGAGAGATTTGCCAGTCCTCCCCCACCCAACCCTCAGTGTTTTGGGGAGACCATTGGGCACCCTGAAGGGGATGGAGAGAGAGAGCCCCAGGCAGGGGTCAGGCAGGATTGCCTGCGAGCACCTGGGGATCAGCAGGTCTTCACTGGGGGGCATGTGGGGGCAGGGAGCTGGGGCGGAGGCAGCGTGGGTGTACGTACACACAGCTCCTGTTTTTCTTTCTCCGCCAGGGTTCCTTATCTGGCTGTGGCCCGGGCGTTCGAGAAGATCGAGGAGGTCTCTGCTCGGTAATTAGCCAGGCCTCCTGGCCGGGGCCAGCAGGGGCTTGTGGTTCTGTCCCACTGGCGCTGGCTGTGCCTCCAGCTGTTTGGTCCTCTTAACCCCCTCCTGGCTCAGCCGCACCCTCACACATGAGATCACAGACCACAGGCCTGGCCACAAGCGCGGCCACAGGCCTCTGAAGGCCCACGCCATCGTTTCTGCCTGCTTTGTTGGTCGGAGCAAGACAGGAGGGTGACCCCATGATCCCTGGCGTGGGGAGAGAGGCTCCACCGCCTGGCGGCAGGAACTGGATACTAAGCTCAAGTAACCAAGAGTACCTGCAGCCTGCCTGATACTCCCGATCCTCAGTGTTAGAGAAAGCCCACGTCTTGTTTGTGGCCAGAGCCCTGTCTCAGCCGATACTCACTGGCTCTGTGACCTTGGCAAGTTACATAGTCTTTTGTGCCTCAGTTTCTTCACCTGTAAAATGAAATAATATCTAGCTCAGGGCAGCTATGAAGATTCAGGGAGTCAGAGAATGTTTTGAAGGCTTAATACCAACGCCTGGCACCCAGAAAGCAGTCCATACGCATCAGCTGTTTCCCTGGAGATGATCATCCCCTTCTTCATCGTCAGATGGAGTTCCTGTCCCACCGGCAGCCTGTGGCGGTGCCCATGGCTTGGGTCACGCACCGGGCGCTGGTCATGAGCCCTCCTCGTCTCTTTTCCTGCGTTTCTTTTATCACTATGCTCCCCTATCCCGTCTTCACACTGAAATGTCAGGTGGTCTCACCCCCATCCCCTCCTCCAGGCTCCGGATGGTGGAGACGCTGAGCAACCTGCTGCGCTCCGTGGTGGCCCTGTCACCTACTGACCTCCTGCCCGTCCTCTACCTGAGCCTCAACCGCCTGGGGCCGCCCCAGCAGGGCCTGGAGCTCGGCATCGGAGAGGGCATCCTCCTCAAGGCGGTGGCCCAGGCCACGGGTGAGCCGGGGGTGGTGGTGGATGCCCTGGGCCAGGTGGGTGGGGGGCTTCCAGGGAGCATGTGGGGAGGCCGGGAGACGATGGGGAGGGACTGGGAAGGTGGAGGGTGGGGAGGGGGCCACTGACGGGCTGAGAGCGGGGGGAATCAGGACCAGGTCTGCACCCAGACCAGGTGGGAGAGGGGGATGCCGCAGGCGCAGAGCAAGGCTGAGGGTCAGGGCTCGTGGAGGTCGCAGAGGTCCTTAAGGGCTTTGACCGGCTGAGCCACGAGGGGAGCTGGGGACAGAGTGGGGCTGTGCCCGGGAGAGGCTGGCTGAGTGGGCGGGACCTGCCCACCTGCCCAGGGCCTGGGGTGCTCCGTGAGGGCGCTGGGGGCTGTGGAAAGGTCCCAGGCAGGCAGGCAGGCAGGCAAGGGGCAGGGTCGGTTCTGGATGCGCGTGGAGGACGGACAGGAAGCCAGGGAGGAAGTCGGGGCCGAGGTCAGGGCTTTCGGGCCCAGCTCCGTGCTGATGCTGCTGCCCGAGACGACCCCTCTGGTGTAGACGGGTCATCATCCCGGCTTCTGGAGAGGGGAGCCTGGTGGCCACACACCCCTGGCCTCAGCCGCTGCCCCCTCTACCCCACAAGGTCGGCAGCTGGAGTCTGTCCGGGCCGAGGTGGCCGAGAAGGGTGATGTGGGGCTGGTGGCCGAGAGCAGCCGCAGCACCCAGAGGCTCGTGCTGCCCCCACCTGCGCTCACCGCCGCCGGCGTCTTCGCCAAGTTCCGGGACATCGCGCAGCTGGCGGGCAGCGCTGTGAGTGGGCGGGCGGCTGGCCCTCCCCAGACCCTCTCATCCTGGGGACCTGGAAGGTTCAGGGTGTGGTCACCTCGGTCCGGCTTTTGGGATCAGAGCTTCTCTCCTCCTGCTGCTCTCAAGACTGCGGAACTCTCCTCCTGAGACCCTAGCCCCAATGCAATGTGGGCCATGGGGCTCCGTGCACACCTGCTGAGCAGAGCTGGGGTGGGAGGCCAGAAGGAGGACAAGCTTCTCGCTGTTCTCTGCGCTCTGGGCCGTGGAGCTGGGGAGCAGGGCTGGGAGGCGGGCAAGTCTCCAAGGGTGGCAGCGAGGATGGGCCCCCTCCCTTCATCCCTGGCACCGACCGCCTTACCCCCTTCTCTCCAGTCCACCACCAAGAAGATGGATGTCATCAAAGGCCTCTTTGTGGCCTGCCGTCACTCAGAGGCGCGTTTCATTGCCAGGTGAGGCTGTGGGCCTGTGAGATGGGGAGGGGGGCCGGCAGGCGCATCACTGCTGGTGCCCTGACTGCCCACGGATGGGAGCAGTGTGAGCTGGAGCTCTTCTCAGCAGTGCTGCCTGGGGAAGCCTGGGCTCGTAGGTGAAGCGTGCCGTGGTGGATTATTGATGTCTGCCCTGGCCTGTGCCTCGGGCTTTCTCCCATGAGCTCCTCCCTGCCATCACACCCTGGCACCCCTGGGCAGGCTGTTCCAGGCCCGGCCGTGCCCCGGCCCCACCCTGCCATCACTGCTTTGTCAGAGGGCAGCTGAGGAGAGAGACGGAGGCCTTGCCAGGCCCCTAGTTCTGCCCGTAGGCGCTGCCTGCGGTCGTGACGGTTTGTGGCCGGCCTCTGTCAAGTGGGGCTGTGTGATCACAGGTCCCTTCCAGCTCTGGAGGCTGCTCTGGTTTAGAGGAGAGGGTCGCGGTGGGGAGGCTGGAGGAGGGAGGAGCAAGGGGCTGAAGAGGCGCACCCATCCCCGTTACCCACTGTACCCCCAGAGCCCTGAGTGGACGGCTGCGCCTCGGGCTGGCTGAGCAGTCGGTGCTGGCGGCCCTCGCCCAGGCCGTGAGCCTCACGCCCCCCGGTCAAGGTGAGCCCCAGTGGCCGGCCCCATGCTGCCACTCGAGTTAACCCGGCCACCCTTCCCCTGACCCCCACCCCACCTGGTTCCCTTTGCCCCTCCAGGCCCCTCTCCCTGTGGAACCTCTCACCAGCACCCCCTGTGGACCCGGGGCTAGCTGAGGGGGGTCGGGCCCGTCCCAAAGCCCCTTCCTCTTGGGTTCGTCCTAGAATGGCCCCCCGCCGTGGTGGACGCCGGGAAGGGCAAGACGGCAGAAGCCAGAAAGACGTGGCTGGAGGAGCAAGGCATAATCTGAAGCAGACCTTCTGGTGAGACCTGGGCGACAGAGCCCTGGGCAGGGATCCGGATGAGACGGGCGCTGGGCCCGGGGAGGCGGCAGAGATCAGGGAGGCGGCTGACAGCGGGGGCTCAGGGACACAGGGACGGGGAGAGGCGGGGACCCGGACAGCCAAGGAAAGAGGTGGGGAGAGGGGGGACCCGGACAGCCAAGGAGAGAGGCAGGGAGCCGGACAGCCAAGGAGAGAGGCAGGCAGAGGCTTCTGAGCTCCGGGTGGGACTGCATGTGGAAAGGCCATGAGAAGCCCAGGTGGGGCCTGGTGACGGGCACACCGTGCGCGTCGTACGGTCACGGAGAGGACTCTGCCCCTGCCTGGAGACCTGCAGACCGTCGCTCTTGGGCCGGCCCCAGACCACTGTTACACAGGAATATTGGGAGGGGGAGGCCGGCCTGGAAGAAACATGAAGGACCACGACAGTGGGAGCGACAAGGGGAGTCGAGGGAGGCAGGAGCCGACCCTGGGACGGGGTGACAGGCAAGCAGTGGCGGATCTCACAGCCAGTGAGCAGGGTTCTAGAAGGACACTCCCGCCCGCCTTGTTCTTGCTCCCTGCCCCAGTGAGGTTCCTGACCTGGACCGGATCGTCCCCGTGCTGCTGGAACACGGCCTGGAGCGGCTCCCGGAGCACTGTAGGCTGAGCCCAGGTACTCGCCTCCGTGAGATCCGGCCCCGCCCGCCGCCACCCATCCACAGCCTCGCTGCCACCAGGCTCCCCTCCCTCCATCCCTGGGGTGGCCAGCACAGGGCCCCCTGCTCAGAGAGCACCCTCTCTCCCCTGAGCCGTGCCCCGTCTCTGTAGAGTTCCTGCTTCCGCGTTAGAACTGTGTCCCCGAGATACCCCAGAGGCGGTGCGGCAGGCAGACGGCACCTCGTTCTGTCCATGGAAGGGCCTAGAGGGAGGCGGGCGGCAGGGCAAGGGCCGCGCTGCACCCCGGGGCTCACCCTGAGTTCCTTCTCTCCTCACTTGTCATCCCAAGGCTGTCGCTCTAGTTTCTAGACGGCTTGCATTTCTGTTTTAGTTTTCAAGAAGGGGGCAGCCAGGCTCTGCGATGACAAGACCCAGGTGTTGCATGCATCGCTTCCGAGTGCTATTAGCCGTCTCCACCCTGGCTCCATGAATTCACCGCCCACCCTCAGTAAATTCTATCTGAATTCACTCTGTCCTCCCCTCCCAGGGGTTCCCCTGAAACCAATGTTGGCCCACCCCACCCGGGGGGTCAGCGAGGTCCTGAAGCGCTTTGAGGAGGCAGCTTTCACCTGCGAATACAAATACGACGGGCAGAGGGCACAGGTAAGGAGGTGGATGCGCCGTCGAGCGGGGGCGGGGAGGGGGTCCCCTCAGACCCGAGCTCAGGGCTGGCCGGCGTCGCCATGACCGCTCACCTGGTCTCACAAGGCCCTTGGGGCTTTAGTTCCCGCCTCCAGTGGTGCAGATAGCCACCTGACTGGCTCCTCTGAAGACAGGTCTTACTGGGTAACATAGTCAAGTCCTGACCCCAGGCGGTGGGAGCTCAGAAAGTGTGGGCTGCATGTGTGCCCTGCTGGTGGGCATGTTGAGGTAGCCGGTGCGGTTGCCTGGACAAGCATCCCGGCTCCCAGGGCTGGAGACGGCCTTGGTCTGGGCTATGAGGATACTTGTGGCTCTCCTGTCCTTGGGGGGCTGGGAGGGCACTCCCTGCTCTCACCTGGGGACAGGTAAGCGAGCTTGGGCGCCTCCCTGTGGTGCCTTGAGGCAGCTATACGCAGTAGATTGGATAGACTCAGCATAGCTGGATCTTCGAAGTACAGTGCTGAGCAGAAAATAACTACAACTTAAGATAGTGATAGTGACTTAAAAACATATATTTAAAGTCATGTTACACACGCATACACTACTGTTTCCTAGGGTAACATGCATGTTAGGTGGCATATATATGGCTCTGCTCAAGGACTGTGACCCAGACGTATTAAAATGAATACATTTAAATCATAAAACCAGAATGTTTATAGCACCACAACATCCAGACAAATTGGCGCGCGCGCACAGCAAAGTGCCTGTGCTAGCTGGGGGAGGAGGGGGTGGACTGGAGATGAAGACGAGGCGGCAGGGGCTCCACAGACAGGCCTGGGATGCGCCCTCTGAGCCCAGGAGAGGACTCGCTCAGGTCTCTGCACCAGTTCCTCCTGCAGAGCTTCTGGAACCTTCTCATGGAAGTGGGGTCAAGAAGAAAAAGTCAGGGTTCCCGGGGGTGAGCCCAGCTCTGAGTCCCTCTCCCCTCCCTCACGGTGGCAGATTCACGTTCTGGAAGGCGGGGAGGTGAAGATCTTCAGCAGGAATCAGGAGGACAATACCGGAAGGTACCCTGACATCATCAGTCGCATCCCCAAGGTGAGCGCCTGCCACCAGCTCCACCTGGGGGGTCGAGGAGGGATGCTGGTAGGGAAGCGGGGAACGGAGGGCCAGCCAGGCCGGCCCGGTGCAGCGGGAGTGAATGCAAGGAGGTTGGAGTGTGTTGGGTTATAGATATAGAATGCCTGCAGATTTTTTTTTTTTAATCTGAAGGTGAGTGGGCGTGGGCTGGCTCAGCTGAGGACCGAGGTCTCTCCAAACCCAGCTGGGTCTGCTGTCCTCGGCTCGTTGCCTTTCATCCCAGCGCCTGGCCCCTTAGTCTTCAGGTAGCTGCCACACTTCCAGACAGAAGATGGCTGGGAGAGGGATTCAAGCTGCTGTCCGCACCCATAAGGAAAGTTAGCACTTTTCCAGGCACCTCCCATCACCCTCAGCTGACTCTAGCTTGGGGGTCCCCTGGGCAGCACTGGGGCACAGGCACTCTGGTGCAGCGGAGGCCGGGAAAGGCAGAATCACTCTGTCAGGGGAGGGTTTGGGATGAAGGTGGAGGAGAACCCTGCATGCTGGCTCACAGTCTGTAAATAGGGCTGGATCTCTAGGGCCCTGGAGCCAGGCTGTCTCTGCTCCCAAGGGCTGTGTAAAACCTACTTTAGGAGTTCTCAGTCAAAGAGGACTTTGTCGTTGTTCAGTTGCTAAGTCGTGTCTGACTCTTTGTGACCCCATAGACTGTAGCCTGCCAGGCCCTTCTGTCCGTGGGATGTCCCAGACAAAAAGGCTGGAGTGGGTTGCCATTTCGTTCTCCAGGAGATCTTCTGAGTCAGGGCTCAAACCCAAGTCCAGGCGGATTCTTTACTGCTGAGCCACCAGGGAAGCCCACAGAGAGGACTAGTCTGCTGTAATTAATGGGACATTTGCTCTCTGCTGGAGCAAAGAGGAACAGTACAACGCAGGCATTAATTGAGCTCCTGTGATGTCCTAAGTGCTGTTTATTTTTAAAACCAACTTAAGGCATAGTTTCCATAAAAGGTTCTGACTTTAGAGTTTGAAGATTTTTGACAAGGTCACCCAGCCACGAAATCAACATATAAAACATTTGTGTGTGTTTATCACTCCAGAGTGTTTGCTCGTGCCCCATGCCAAGCAGGCCCCTCTCCCCACCCCCACTGTCCACCTCCTGTGGCAACAACCACTGATACAAGTTCATCTTGCCTGTGCTAGAGCTTCATGTAGGCAGTCACAGTACAGGGTCGGTGGGATCTGGCTTCTTTCACTCGTGCATTCAAGTATGTACTGGGCGTCTGCTCTGTGCTGAGCCCTGTGCTGGAGGCTGCGACTTTAACCCAGACGGCAGAGCAGGCAGGTCTTCATCAGAGCCCTGCTGTTACCTCTGAGCGTACTCAAATTGGGCTCTGAAGAAAAGGTCCAGCATCCTGTGAGCCTTTAACAGAGTAAGACCTAGCCTTGGTGTCAGGAAGACAGGGCCATCACCAAGCACAGCCCAGGATACAGTGTGGACGGCCCTGGGAGCCGTGCAGATTCTCAAGTCCAGAGCATGTGCAAAGGCCCTGTGGTCGGAGGGGCACAGTCCATTCAAGAACCAGAAAGGCTTGTGTGTAGGGGTGCAGAGAGTGAGTCTGAGGGGCTAGGTGAGGTGAAGGGGTGCGGGGGCTGGCCAAGGAGAGGTTCCAAAGGTTTGGGGAGCCGTGCGTTTTCAGCAGGGATGAGCACTGAGCAGGTGTGGGGTTGCTGAGAGCAGCCTGGCAGCTGTGAGGAGGGTGTATTGGGCAGAGTCAGTGCAGGACTGGGCTCGGCGAGGCGGTGGCAAGTGGATGGCTTAGAGACTTCCGAGAGAAAATGGACTGAATTGAATGTAAAGTGAGCAGAAGAGGAAGATGACAGAGGCTCCTGGGTTTCCAGCTTGTGGGACCACATAGTAAGTCCTCAGAAAACTTAGTTTTTTCCCCTCTCAGTGGGGACCAGAAGGCATCTATGTTCACGGGTGTCTCTAAGGCTGGCATCCGTTTGTCATTGGATCTTCTCCATGTAGAAGGGAAATAAACTGGTTTCTCTCCATCTGTCTTTTGGCCTCATCCACCACCTCTCATGATCTCTGGGTTTTCCCCTTTGTCCTTTCAGATTAAACTCCCATCAGTCACATCCTTCATCCTAGACACAGAAGCTGTAGCTTGGGACCGGGAAAAGAAGCAGATCCAGCCATTCCAAGTGCTTACCACCCGCAAACGCAAGGTAGCCTCTGCCCCACTCCACCACCTGCCCTCATCTTCCACCCAATCTTGCCCTGTCCCAGAGAGACAGAGTTGTCAGTTGGAATATAGTTCTCTCAGCCTTTTACAACATGGCTGCCACAGCTCCGGCCATCACGTTCTCATCCCAGCATGCCAAATAGGAAGGAGGAAAGGGGTCTTTTCTTATTATGAAAGATCTGTTCCAGGAGCCCCCTCATCCTGCACCCCAGAAAACTTCTTTACTCTCATTGGCCAGGATTGTCATGTCACCCTCACTAGTTGCGAGGGAGGCTGGGCAAGCGAAAAACTAGCAGAGAGGAATGAGATGGTTGCTATCATAATGCAGTGCCAGCGGCCGGCATGATTGCTGTGCTTATAGGCGTGCAGCCTTTTGGCTGGGGAGAAGGGGAGAGGGGCAGGTGACTGGGTGTGTGCCTTGGGCGTGATGGGAGGGCACCCAGCCCCATCTCACCTTTCCCCACCCCTGCTCCGGGTCTCCCCCTCCCGACCCAGGAGGTGGACGCGGCGGAGATCCAGGTGCAGGTGTGTTTGTATGCCTTCGATCTCATCTACCTCAATGGAGAGGTGAGTTTGGCATTGTGTCTTGGGTGGTCGTGGGATGAAGAGGGTGTGTAAACCTGGGAACCAGCAGGCTGAGCTGGGAGGCCACGCTCAGGCAGCGGCTCTCAAAGTGTGGCCCCTGAGGCCTCCCCTTTCCTACTCCCCTCTGTATGCCTGTCCTGCAACCAGAACAACATACTGTGGCCTGAGGGCAGGAGCAGACATGAGAACCCAGCCTCTATTAAGCCAGACACTAGAGAATTGCCCAAAATGAAAACTGACACACCTCTTCACACTCATCTCCAACAGCCACAGGGTGACCTGTGACCCACCCGCTTCCTGCTTCCCCTGACATCAGGCTTTTCTCTTTATTTCCACGGTGACATCGGTCTCTCATCCCTCCCCGCAGTCCTTGGTACGTGAACCCCTCTCGCGACGCCGGCAGCTGCTCCGGGAGAACTTCGTGGAGACAGAGGGCGAGTTCGTCTTTGCCACCTCCCTGGACACCAAGGACACGGAGCAGATCGCAGAGTTCCTGGAGCAGTCAGTGAAAGGTGAGGGCGTCCCACAAGGTCTGTGCCCCACCGCACTGTCCCTCCCTGCTCCGTGATCTGCACCCACCCTGGCCCCACCCTAGACGATGGGACCAGAGTCCCGCCCACAGCTGTTGTGAGGCTGTGAGCTGGGGCTTCACGTGGCTCTCCTGTGTTCCCTAGACTCCTGCGAGGGGCTGATGGTGAAGACCCTGGACGTGGACGCCACCTACGAGATCGCCAAGAGGTCACACAACTGGCTCAAGGTGCCGCCCACCCTCTCACCCCGCCTGCTCTCTGATCTCAGGGACCAGAAGTCTGTCCCTGCTGAGTGGTCCACTCCCCATCCCCACCTCACCCCATTTGAACTCTGGGGCCATTTGCTTCTTCCCTCCCGTCTCCCACAGCAGCCGCCTCGGCCTTGCTGCCTGCACTGTTCCCCGTGAACAAATTCACCGAGGACTAGTGGAGAACCCCCTGTCTGGGCGCCCCAGATGGCAAGATGAGGGAGCCTGGGGAGCTCTCTGTTCTTGCCCTCCACCAGGAGGTCAGCCAGGACGCAGATGGGGAGTAACGAGCAGGGTAAAGCCAGGGGCAGGGCCAGCATAAATGCAGAGGCCCTGGAATAGGAACAGGCACCTGCCCGGCACACAGTTGGCACTTAATTTAGTTTCTGGAATGAGTGGATAGATGTTCTCCCCGTGAAGGAGTGGAATGTCCCTCCATACTAAAGGAAGGGGGATCTGGGGTGACCTCCCAAAGTCTCCCCACCTGACCTGTCCCTTCCATCCTGCCTTCTCCTCCCATCAGCGTGGCCCCTTTCTCATCAGCCCTTTCAGCTGAGAAACCTGTCCGTTGTCCGCTCTCCTCCCAGCGTCTGTCCTGGGTCTTCTCACCCAGCCCCCACACACCAGCAGTGGGGTTCACACCTGAGCTCCCCACCCTCATCTCCGGCCTTCCCTCCCCCTAGCTGAAGAAGGACTACCTCGAGGGCGTGGGCGACACCCTGGACCTTGTAGTGATTGGTGCCTACCTGGGCAAGGGGAAACGGGCCGGCCGGTACGGAGGCTTCCTGCTGGCCTCGTACGACGAGGAGAGCGAGGAGTTCCAGGCCATCTGCAAGGTGCTGGGTGGACCCCGGGGGCGGGGGCGGGGAGGGGCAGACCCGGCTCATCCTGGCCCTCGGGAGCTAGGGGGAGCAGAGCTACTGACGCCTGTCCTCCTCGCAGCTCGGAACTGGCTTCAGTGACGAGGAGCTGGAAGAGCACCACCAGAGGCTCCAGGTGAGCCCTCCCCACCCGCTCGGGGCTCTCGCCGTGCGGGAGGCTTGGCCGGGAGAGCCCAGCACGTCCAAATTCAAGTCCCAGCCCCGTCAGCTCCAGGCCAGAGATGCCTGAGGGAGGGAGCCTTGCCTGCCGCGCTCAGGGCCAGGCTCAAGGCAGGTGTGTTGCTGGCTCCCCGAGTTTGCCCTCGGGATGCCAGCGGAGCCTCTGGTTGCTGGGGTGGCTGCTGGCCTGGCGCCGGGTGTCTGGGGTGCGCTCCGGTTTCCTGCGTGTTTGTGTCTCTGGTCTGTGTGTCCCCGTCTGGGTTCTGTCTCTCTCGGTGTCTGACTCCCGTCTCTGGGTCTCTGCTCCTCTCTCTTTCTGCCTTTAATTTCTTGTCTCAGCTCCCAGGGTCTCCATTTCTTCCTTCTCCCATTTCTTGCATCACCCCTCGCCCCTGCCAGTGTTTTACTTTGAGGGGTGTCTGTGTCTCCCCTTCCCCACCTTCCTCCCTCTTTCCTCGGTGCCCTCCCTCCCCC
>SJYC01024678.1:0-21949 GCA_006408675.1 Madoqua kirkii | reverse complement strand
TTCCTTCTCTCCTCACTTGTCATCCCAAGGCTGTCGCTCTAGTTTCTAGACGGCTTGCATTTCTGTTTTAGTTTTCAAGAAGGGGGCAGCCAGGCTCTGCGATGACAAGACCCAGGTGTTGCATGCATCGCTTCCGAGTGCTATTAGCCGTCTCCACCCTGGCTCCATGAATTCACCGCCCACCCTCAGTAAATTCTATCTGAATTCACTCTGTCCTCCCCTCCCAGGGGTTCCCCTGAAACCAATGTTGGCCCACCCCACCCGGGGGGTCAGCGAGGTCCTGAAGCGCTTTGAGGAGGCAGCTTTCACCTGCGAATACAAATACGACGGGCAGAGGGCACAGGTAAGGAGGTGGATGCGCCGTCGAGCGGGGGCGGGGAGGGGGTCCCCTCAGACCCGAGCTCAGGGCTGGCCGGCGTCGCCATGACCGCTCACCTGGTCTCACAAGGCCCTTGGGGCTTTAGTTCCCGCCTCCAGTGGTGCAGATAGCCACCTGACTGGCTCCTCTGAAGACAGGTCTTACTGGGTAACATAGTCAAGTCCTGACCCCAGGCGGTGGGAGCTCAGAAAGCGTGGGCTGCATGTGTGCCCTGCTGGTGGGCATGTTGAGGTAGCCGGTGCGGTTGCCTGGACAAGCATCCCGGCTCCCAGGGCTGGAGACGGCCTTGGTCTGGGCTATGAGGATACTTGTGGCTCTCCTGTCCTTGGGGGGCTGGGAGGGCACTCCCTGCTCTCACCTGGGGACAGGTAAGCGAGCTTGGGCGCCTCCCTGTGGTGCCTTGAGGCAGCTATACGCAGTAGATTGGATAGACTCAGCATAGCTGGATCTTCGAAGTACAGTGCTGAGCAGAAAATAACTACAACTTAAGATAGTGATAGTGACTTAAAAACATATATTTAAAGTCATGTTACACACGCATACACTACTGTTTCCTAGGGTAACATGCATGTTAGGTGGCATATATATGGCTCTGCTCAAGGACTGTGACCCAGACGTATTAAAATGAATACATTTAAATCATAAAAACCAGAATGTTTATAGCACCACAACATCCAGACAAATTGGCGCGCGCGCACAGCAAAGTGCCTGTGCTAGCTGGGGGAGGAGGGGGTGGACTGGAGATGAAGACGAGGCGGCAGGGGCTCCACAGACAGGCCTGGGATGCGCCCTCTGAGCCCAGGAGAGGACTCGCTCAGGTCTCTGCACCAGTTCCTCCTGCAGAGCTTCTGGAACCTTCTCATGGAAGTGGGGTCAAGAAGAAAAAGTCAGGGTTCCCGGGGGTGAGCCCAGCTCTGAGTCCCTCTCCCCTCCCTCACGGTGGCAGATTCACGTTCTGGAAGGCGGGGAGGTGAAGATCTTCAGCAGGAATCAGGAGGACAATACCGGAAGGTACCCTGACATCATCAGTCGCATCCCCAAGGTGAGCGCCTGCCACCAGCTCCACCTGGGGGGTCGAGGAGGGATGCTGGTAGGGAAGCGGGGAACGGAGGGCCAGCCAGGCCGGCCCGGTGCAGCGGGAGTGAATGCAAGGAGGTTGGAGTGTGTTGGGTTATAGATATAGAATGCCTGCAGATTTTTTTTTTTTAATCTGAAGGTGAGTGGGCGTGGGCTGGCTCAGCTGAGGACCGAGGTCTCTCCAAACCCAGCTGGGTCTGCTGTCCTCGGCTCGTTGCCTTTCATCCCAGCGCCTGGCCCCTTAGTCTTCAGGTAGCTGCCACACTTCCAGACAGAAGATGGCTGGGAGAGGGATTCAAGCTGCTGTCCGCACCCATAAGGAAAGTTAGCACTTTTCCAGGCACCTCCCATCACCCTCAGCTGACTCTAGCTTGGGGGTCCCCTGGGCAGCACTGGGGCACAGGCACTCTGGTGCAGCGGAGGCCGGGAAAGGCAGAATCACTCTGTCAGGGGAGGGTTTGGGATGAAGGTGGAGGAGAACCCTGCATGCTGGCTCACAGTCTGTAAATAGGGCTGGATCTCTAGGGCCCTGGAGCCAGGCTGTCTCTGCTCCCAAGGGCTGTGTAAAACCTACTTTAGGAGTTCTCAGTCAAAGAGGACTTTGTCGTTGTTCAGTTGCTAAGTCGTGTCTGACTCTTTGTGACCCCATAGACTGTAGCCTGCCAGGCCCTTCTGTCCGTGGGATGTCCCAGACAAAAAGGCTGGAGTGGGTTGCCATTTCGTTCTCCAGGAGATCTTCTGAGTCAGGGCTCAAACCCAAGTCCAGGCGGATTCTTTACTGCTGAGCCACCAGGGAAGCCCACAGAGAGGACTAGTCTGCTGTAATTAATGGGACATTTGCTCTCTGCTGGAGCAAAGAGGAACAGTACAACGCAGGCATTAATTGAGCTCCTGTGATGTCCTAAGTGCTGTTTATTTTTAAAACCAACTTAAGGCATAGTTTCCATAAAAGGTTCTGACTTTAGAGTTTGAAGATTTTTGACAAGGTCACCCAGCCACGAAATCAACATATAAAACATTTGTGTGTGTTTATCACTCCAGAGTGTTTGCTCGTGCCCCATGCCAAGCAGGCCCCTCTCCCCACCCCCACTGTCCACCTCCTGTGGCAACAACCACTGATACAAGTTCATCTTGCCTGTGCTAGAGCTTCATGTAGGCAGTCACAGTACAGGGTCGGTGGGATCTGGCTTCTTTCACTCGTGCATTCAAGTATGTACTGGGCGTCTGCTCTGTGCTGAGCCCTGTGCTGGAGGCTGCGACTTTAACCCAGACGGCAGAGCAGGCAGGTCTTCATCAGAGCCCTGCTGTTACCTCTGAGTGTACTCAAATTGGGCTCTGAAGAAAAGGTCCAGCATCCTGTGAGCCTTTAACAGAGTAAGACCTAGCCTTGGTGTCAGGAAGACAGGGCCATCACCAAGCACAGCCCAGGATACAGTGTGGACGGCCCTGGGAGCCGTGCAGATTCTCAAGTCCAGAGCATGTGCAAAGGCCCTGTGGTCGGAGGGGCACAGTCCATTCAAGAACCAGAAAGGCTTGTGTGTAGGGGTGCAGAGAGTGAGTCTGAGGGGCTAGGTGAGGTGAAGGGGTGCGGGGGCTGGCCAAGGAGAGGTTCCAAAGGTTTGGGGAGCCGTGCGTTTTCAGCAGGGATGAGCACTGAGCAGGTGTGGGGTTGCTGAGAGCAGCCTGGCAGCTGTGAGGAGGGTGTATTGGGCAGAGTCAGTGCAGGACTGGGCTCGGCGAGGCGGTGGCAAGTGGATGGCTTAGAGACTTCCGAGAGAAAATGGACTGAATTGAATGTAAAGTGAGCAGAAGAGGAAGATGACAGAGGCTCCTGGGTTTCCAGCTTGTGGGACCACATAGTAAGTCCTCAGAAAACTTAGTTTTTTCCCCTCTCAGTGGGGACCAGAAGGCATCTATGTTCACGGGTGTCTCTAAGGCTGGCATCCGTTTGTCATTGGATCTTCTCCATGTAGAAGGGAAATAAACTGGTTTCTCTCCATCTGTCTTTTGGCCTCATCCACCACCTCTCATGATCTCTGGGTTTTCCCCTTTGTCCTTTCAGATTAAACTCCCATCAGTCACATCCTTCATCCTAGACACAGAAGCTGTAGCTTGGGACCGGGAAAAGAAGCAGATCCAGCCATTCCAAGTGCTTACCACCCGCAAACGCAAGGTAGCCTCTGCCCCACTCCACCACCTGCCCTCATCTTCCACCCAATCTTGCCCTGTCCCAGAGAGACAGAGTTGTCAGTTGGAATATAGTTCTCTCAGCCTTTTACAACATGGCTGCCACAGCTCCGGCCATCACGTTCTCATCCCAGCATGCCAAATAGGAAGGAGGAAAGGGGTCTTTTCTTATTATGAAAGATCTGTTCCAGGAGCCCCCTCATCCTGCACCCCAGAAAACTTCTTTACTCTCATTGGCCAGGATTGTCATGTCACCCTCACTAGTTGCGAGGGAGGCTGGGCAAGCGAAAAACTAGCAGAGAGGAATGAGATGGTTGCTATCATAATGCAGTGCCAGCGGCCGGCATGATTGCTGTGCTTATAGGCGTGCAGCCTTTTGGCTGGGGAGAAGGGGAGAGGGGCAGGTGACTGGGTGTGTGCCTTGGGCGTGATGGGAGGGCACCCAGCCCCATCTCACCTTTCCCCACCCCTGCTCCGGGTCTCCCCCTCCCGACCCAGGAGGTGGACGCGGCGGAGATCCAGGTGCAGGTGTGTTTGTATGCCTTCGATCTCATCTACCTCAATGGAGAGGTGAGTTTGGCATTGTGTCTTGGGTGGTCGTGGGATGAAGAGGGTGTGTAAACCTGGGAACCAGCAGGCTGAGCTGGGAGGCCACGCTCAGGCAGCGGCTCTCAAAGTGTGGCCCCTGAGGCCTCCCCTTTCCTACTCCCCTCTGTATGCCTGTCCTGCAACCAGAACAACATACTGTGGCCTGAGGGCAGGAGCAGACATGAGAACCCAGCCTCTATTAAGCCAGACACTAGAGAATTGCCCAAAATGAAAACTGACACACCTCTTCACACTCATCTCCAACAGCCACAGGGTGACCTGTGACCCACCCGCTTCCTGCTTCCCCTGACATCAGGCTTTTCTCTTTATTTCCACGGTGACATCGGTCTCTCATCCCTCCCCGCAGTCCTTGGTACGTGAACCCCTCTCGCGACGCCGGCAGCTGCTCCGGGAGAACTTCGTGGAGACAGAGGGCGAGTTCGTCTTTGCCACCTCCCTGGACACCAAGGACACGGAGCAGATCGCAGAGTTCCTGGAGCAGTCAGTGAAAGGTGAGGGCGTCCCACAAGGTCTGTGCCCCACCGCACTGTCCCTCCCTGCTCCGTGATCTGCACCCACCCTGGCCCCACCCTAGACGATGGGACCAGAGTCCCGCCCACAGCTGTTGTGAGGCTGTGAGCCGGGGCTTCACGTGGCTCTCCTGTGTTTCCTAGACTCCTGCGAGGGGCTGATGGTGAAGACCCTGGACGTGGACGCCACCTACGAGATCGCCAAGAGGTCACACAACTGGCTCAAGGTGCCGCCCACCCTCTCACCCCGCCTGCTCTCTGATCTCAGGGACCAGAAGTCTGTCCCTGCTGAGTGGTCCACTCCCCATCCCCACCTCACCCCATTTGAACTCTGGGGCCATTTGCTTCTTCCCTCCCGTCTCCCACAGCAGCCGCCTCGGCCTTGCTGCCTGCACTGTTCCCCGTGAACAAATTCACCGAGGACTAGTGGAGAACCCCCTGTCTGGGCGCCCCAGATGGCAAGATGAGGGAGCCTGGGGAGCTCTCTGTTCTTGCCCTCCACCAGGAGGTCAGCCAGGACGCAGATGGGGAGTAACGAGCAGGGTAAAGCCAGGGGCAGGGCCAGCATAAATGCAGAGGCCCTGGAATAGGAACAGGCACCTGCCCGGCACACAGTTGGCACTTAATTTAGTTTCTGGAATGAGTGGATAGATGTTCTCCCCGTGAAGGAGTGGAATGTCCCTCCATACTAAAGGAAGGGGGATCTGGGGTGACCTCCCAAAGTCTCCCCACCTGACCTGTCCCTTCCATCCTGCCTTCTCCTCCCATCAGCGTGGCCCCTTTCTCATCAGCCCTTTCAGCTGAGAAACCTGTCCGTTGTCCGCTCTCCTCCCAGCGTCTGTCCTGGGTCTTCTCACCCAGCCCCCACACACCAGCAGTGGGGTTCACACCTGAGCTCCCCACCCTCATCTCCGGCCTTCCCTCCCCCTAGCTGAAGAAGGACTACCTCGAGGGCGTGGGCGACACCCTGGACCTTGTAGTGATTGGTGCCTACCTGGGCAAGGGGAAACGGGCCGGCCGGTACGGAGGCTTCCTGCTGGCCTCGTACGACGAGGAGAGCGAGGAGTTCCAGGCCATCTGCAAGGTGCTGGGTGGACCCCGGGGGCGGGGGCGGGGAGGGGCAGACCCGGCTCATCCTGGCCCTCGGGAGCTAGGGGGAGCAGAGCTACTGACGCCTGTCCTCCTCGCAGCTCGGAACTGGCTTCAGTGACGAGGAGCTGGAAGAGCACCACCAGAGGCTCCAGGTGAGCTCTCCCCACCCGCTCGGGGCTCTCGCCGTGCGGGAGGCTTGGCCGGGAGAGCCCAGCACGTCCAAATTCAAGTCCCAGCCCCGTCAGCTCCAGGCCAGAGATGCCTGAGGGAGGGAGCCTTGCCTGCCGCGCTCAGGGCCAGGCTCAAGGCAGGTGTGTTCTGGCTCCCCGAGTTTGCCCTCGGGATGCCAGCGGAGCCTCTGGTTGCTGGGGTGGCTGCTGGCCTGGCGCCGGGTGTCTGGGGTGTGCTCCGGTTTCCTGCGTGTTCGTGTCTCTGGTCTGTGTGTCCCCGTCTGGGTTCTGTCTCTCTCGGTGTCTGACTCCCGTCTCTGGGTCTCTGCTCCTCTCTCTTTCTGCCTTTAATTTCTTGTCTCAGCTCCCAGGGTCTCCATTTCTTCCTTCTCCCATTTCTTGCATCACCCCTCGCCCCTGCCAGTGTTTTACTTTGAGGGGTGTCTGTGTCTCCCCTTCCCCACCTTCCTCCCTCTTTCCTCGGTGCCCTCCCTCCCCCAGCCCTCAGCTTTGACTTAGATCCAAGACCCTCTTCCCCCTTCTCGCATGGCTGCAGGCCTTAGTGCTGCCCACCCCGCGCTCCTATGTCCGGGCCGACGGTGCGGTGGCCCCCGACCACTGGCTGGACCCCAGTGACGTGTGGGAGGTGAAGTGCGCGGACCTCTCCCTGTCCCCCATCTACCCTGCGGCCCGGGGCCTGGTGAGTAACTGGGGGACCCCGAGGAGACCCTCCGAAAGATTCCTAGCTGGGTGGCTGGAGAGCAGCAGGGAGGGGATTCTGGGGCCCATGTCTGTGCTTCCGGGGTGATGCTTCGGAAGACTGGAGCTGGTGTTTTATTTGAGTTTCAGACAGTGAGATCAAAGTCTCCTTTAAAAGAAAGAAAAGTTCCCCAGGAGTAGAAAACAATGAAATTGATTTCTTTGACTGTCAAATTTTTAAATTTTATGTTCTTATTGGAGTATAGTTGATTTACAAAGGTATGTTTCAGGTGTGCAGCAAAGGGATTCGGTTAACTTTGTTTAGTCACTAATCGTATCCGACTCTGCGGCCCCATGGACTGCAGCGCCAGGCTCCTCTGTCCATGGGATGGAACCTGTGTCTCCTGCACTGCAGGTGGATTCTTTACCTGCTGAGCCATCAGGGAACCCCACATTTGCATTTTTTTTTTTTGAAAATCACTTTCTTAAATATCAGTCTCACACTCACCTCTTAAGTAATTTTTGAAAGCAGTTCCTTTCAGTAAAAACTTAGGATACTTCCTGCTGACCATTTACAAGAAAAAGAAACTACTGCGTTTCTTTATCAACTGTAGTTCATTTTCACGTTCCAAGTTTTAATGTTCCTTGCCTAATTTCTCTCACTAGTGGTTCCATTCTCCACATTTGCCAAAGGATCTGTGTCCCGGGGACCCCTACCCCGCCACCAACCGGCACCAGGGCAGCTCTTAGCATCCTCCTTCCAAAGAACAGGAAATATAGTTTTTTAAAATTGAAGTCTAATTAAGAACAGGAAACCTTAAAAATATACTCCCTTTGGGATTTCTTCTGATCCTTCGAAATCTGGCATGTACATTTCTGCTTAGCAGCAGACTTCCACAAAAAGGCAAAGCTCATATTTTTTAATCTCGTTTCCTTCTTGAAATTTCTCACTCCTGCTCTACCTGGAGCAGTCAGGGTTCCCTGGTAACAAGCAATGGGAGCAGTATTTATCACGCATTTAGTTGAAGCAGGCATGGCACTTGTTCACACTCATCCTCACAAAAACACTGACCTTCCCATTTCACAGATGGGAAAATAGAGGCCCAGGGCACATAACGGGCCCAGGTTCACTTGGCTTCTGAGTTGGGAGCTGGGCTTTGAATCCCAAAGTCTGGTTTTAGAGTCCACCTCTGGCTCTGTGTCCTCTGCCTTTCAGCCCTTTTAACAATGGCAACAGAAGCCCCAGCAGCCCCCTGTTCTTATACCACTCGGTACAGCCAATTTACCCGATGTGATTTTTACAGTGACCTATCACGTAGTCCCATTGTATGGATCAGGAGACTGAGGCCAGAGGCACAGGAGCAGGGAGGAGACCTTGGGTGAGAAATGCTGCCTGCTGTCCTTACCGCCTCCCCTGTGCCTCCCCCAGGTGGACAGCGAGAAGGGGATCTCCCTCCGCTTCCCCCGGTTTATTCGTGTCCGTAGGACAAGAAGCCAGAGCAGGCCACTACTAGTGCCCAGGTGAGGCCTGTGGATTTTTTTTTTTGAAAATCACTTTCTTAAATATCAGTCTCACACTCACCTCTTAAGTAATTTTTGAAAGCAGTTCCTTTCAGTAAAAACTTAGGATACTTCCTGCTGACCATTTACAAGAAAAAGAAACTACTGCGTTTCTTTATCAACTGTAGTTCATTTTCACGTTCCAAGTTTTAATGTTCCTTGCCTAATTTCTCTCACTAGTGGTTCCATTCTCCACATTTGCCAAAGGATCTGTGTCCTGGGGACCCCTACCCCGCCACCAACCGGCACCAGGGCAGCTCTTAGCATCCTCCTTCCAAAGAACAGGAAATATAGTTTTTTAAAATTGAAGTCTAATTAAGAACAGGAAACCTTAAAAATATACTCCCTTTGGGATTTCTTCTGATCCTTCGAAATCTGGCATGTACATTTCTGCTTAGCAGCAGACTTCCACAAAAAGGCAAAGCTCATATTTTTTAATCTCGTTTCCTTCTTGAAATTTCTCACTCCTGCTCTACCTGGAGCAGTCAGGGTTCCCTGGTAACAAGCAATGGGAGCAGTATTTATCACGCATTTAGTTGAAGCAGGCATGGCACTTGTTCACACTCATCCTCACAAAAACACTGACCTTCCCATTTCACAGATGGGAAAATAGAGGCCCAGGGCACATAACGGGCCCAGGTTCACTTGGCTTCTGAGTTGGGAGCTGGGCTTTGAATCCCAAAGTCTGGTTTTAGAGTCCACCTCTGGCTCTGTGTCCTCTGCCTTTCAGCCCTTTTAACAATGGCAACAGAAGCCCCAGCAGCCCCCTGTTCTTATACCACTCGGTACAGCCAATTTACCCGATGTGATTTTTACAGTGACCTATCACGTAGTCCCATTGTATGGATCAGGAGACTGAGGCCAGAGGCACAGGAGCAGGGAGGAGACCTTGGGTGAGAAATGCTGCCTGCTGTCCTTACCGCCTCCCCTGTGCCTCCCCCAGGTGGACAGCGAGAAGGGGATCTCCCTCCGCTTCCCCCGGTTTATTCGTGTCCGTGAGGACAAGAAGCCAGAGCAGGCCACTACTAGTGCCCAGGTGAGGCCTGTGGCGGAGGGGCGGGTGGGCCTGTGGTGGAGGGGCGGGTGCTTGGCCCAGGGGTGGGCTCACCTCGCCAGGCCAGCCTCTTGGACAGCATGGGCTCTGGCCTGATTTGGCCGGGAAGAAGGTGAGGCCGCCCCAGGGCTTCTGACTCGCCCACCACCCACCCTCTCACCTCAGGTGGCCGGTCTGTACAAGAAGCAGAGTCAGATTCAGAACCAGCAGGGTGCTGAGCCGGACTCTGAGCAGGAAGAGTTCTACTAGAGTCTTCCTGCTCACCCTGGAGGCTGGGGGCACCGGGCTCGGGGGTGTGGCTGCTAGTGCTCAGCACGGCTGGTGTTGGCCTGTGCACGTGGGCTTTGAAAGTCCGGTGTGTGTGAGGGGATGGTTTCAGCGGGGGTCTGGGGTTGGGTCATTTTCTTTCAATAAATAATTATTGAATACCTGCTCTGTGTCCTTGCTGGGTCCTGGGGGTATGGCCTTAACAGGTCACATTCTGGTAGTGTGTAACAGGGTGGCTCCCCTGGTGGCTTAACAGTAAAGAATCCACCTGCCAGTGCAGGAGAACTTGGGTTTGATCCCTGAATCAGGAAGGTCACCTGGAGAAGAAAATGGCAACAACCATTCCAATAGTCTTGCCTGGAGGATCCCATGGACAGAGGAACCTGGCAGGCTATACAGTCCATAGGGTTGCAAAGTATCAAACACGACTCAACAACTGAGCCCACATGCACATGCAGCTGTGGGTATGATGGCTGGAGCTGGGGCTGCCACCTTGTGATCATGAGGACAAGCCAGGAGAGTCAAAGAGAAAGTCACCCTGACAACCCTAACCAGTGAACCAAGGGCGGCAGCTGCCTAACTGGACTTCTTGCCAAGGGGGCGGGTTAGGGGTGAAAGGAAAAAATAAATTCCATTGTGATCACACCACTCTACAAATGGGGCTTGTTTCTCGTAAGAGAGTTCTACCTTAGAGCACTGGCAAATTAATGTGCCTCTATATTTATCATGTTCAAGTGAAATCCTAAGTGTTAAATATTGTATGTCTGGCGATCCCAGTGGCCATCTCCGTGTGGAGTCCTGAGGTTCTCCTAGGCATGGAACCAGGTCTTCCTGAGGAAACTGGGACCAAGGACACTTTCCCCCCAACACCCCTGTGGGGTTCCCGTGAACACACTCCGCAGGCACCCATGACTGCCCATGTCCCTCTGCCAGAGCTGGGCAGGGATCTCACTAGTGACCCTCATGACACCCCCGCTAGGGAGATGCTTTCATTATCCCCACTGAGCAGATGAGAACACTGAGGCAGAGGATGAATTATTTCCCCAGGTCTACCATTGAGGGAATGGAGGGCCAGGGTTTGGCCTGGGCAGTCTGCACCCAGCCCACAACTGTAGTGCCTGGCAGTAAGCCCCGTGTGCTGCCACAGGGTGAGGAACCTTATCTCACGGGCAGAGAGGGGACCTGGCAAGGTCTAAGGGGTGAAAGGATCACGTTGGAGTACACGGACCCTGAAGAGATGACCCTGGAGCTGAGGGGAGTGGTGGAGACCATGTTCTGGTGACATCCAATTCCTCCTAAACAATGTTGGAACCCATCAGGAGAAGATGCTTAGAGCTGGGCTCTGGAGAGAGTCGACGGGAGGGCAGTCAGGTTTGAAGGAACAAAAACTCATTATAGTCGCATATAAGTTGGAATGCATCGTTTTGATTTGCTCCATTACTGATGGCCTTCATTTTAACTATTTAAGAAAGTATCTATGGGGTTTCCCCATTATAAAGTGACTCTGTTTTGAAGTTAGTATTTTGTACGTGTATGTGTGGTAAGTCGCTTCAGTCACATCTGACTCTGCTGCCCTAATGGACTATAGGGCATTAGGAGCCCACCAGGCTCCTCTGTCCATGGGGATTCTCCAGGCAACAGTACTGGAGTGGGTTGCCATGCCCTCCTCCAGGGGATCTTCCCAACCCAGGGATCAAACCCGTGTCTGTCTCCTGCTTCAGCAGGAGGGTTCTTTACCACCAGTGCCACCCGGGAAGCCCAGTATTTTGAGTGGAGGTGCTTTAAGCTATCTATGTATTATCACACTTTTGATACTCGTACAGACTCCCGGTTCCCTATTTATCTGATATAGTTTGTTATTTTGATTTTCAAATTGCCCATCAAATGGCCAGGGGAGCTTCTTCAGGCTTTTGTTGTTTAGTCGCCAAGTCGTGTCCAGCTCTTTTGAGACCCCATGGACTGTAGTCCACCAAGCTCATCTGTCCATAGGATTCTCCAGGCAAGGGTACTGGAGCAGATTGCCATTTCCTTCTCTAGTCGGGATGGAACCTGGGTCTCCTGCATTGGCAGGCAGTGTCTTTACCACTGAGCCACCAGGGAAGCCCTGTGTTCTTTCGGCATGCCCCCATAACTCGCTGAGCACATTCCTGCTTTACGACACGAGAAGACATAAATTTTAGGCTTACCCTATACTTGTCTTGCTCCAGACCTGGAATCAGCCGTTGCTTCCAGGAGTCTTGGTTGCTATTTGGTGAAAAATGGTCAAAGTCTGGAAGCTAGAGGTGTCCATTAATACTAGGGTGCGTCCTCTTAGCTAGAGAATATATGTTCCCGAGTCTCCACACACGCAGTGATGTCTGTGTTTATTTGTATGCGTGCGTGCTGAGTTGCTTCAGTCGTATGCGACTCTCTGCAACCCCATAGACTGTAGCCCGCCAGGCTCCTCTGTCTGTGGGGATTCTCCAGGGAAGATTACTGGAGCGAGTTGTGGTGCCCTCCTCCAGGGGGATCTTCCTGACCCAGGAATCGTAACTGAGTCTGTTACATCTTCTGCTTTGGAGTGCAGGCGCTTTTTACCACTAGCGTGCCACCTGGGGAGCCCGTTTATTTGTGTATCCCTCCCTATGTATTGAAGTCCATGAGTGTATACCAGTGCCTCCAGGTCCAATCCAACACCCAGAGCTTGTTCTAACTTTTCCCCTTTCTGTAGTAAAAACTCCCTTTTCCAGCAGCAAGAAACCTGATTCCCATTATCCTTAGTATAATCCCATGTGTAACCAATCTCCCTTCTCCTTTGCTATCTGCTCCTGTGGGGACGCCTTTCTCGCCATGATCTGGCTTCAACACCCTGCACCACGCCACCTCCATGAGTGGACATCTTCACTCTGCTCACAGTGCAAACCCTTACCCTAGGTGATGTGATACCCGCGTGTAGATAAACCTCGTCACCCAGTTCATGCTCCAGTATCCTGTACCAGGCTGCTCTTCCATGGGTTCATCCTCATCTTCCCAGGCCCCAACACTCTGGGCCGTGCAACCCTTATTGCCTCCAAACCCACCCACTTTTTTTTTTTTTTTCTACACCACGTGGCACTTGGGATCTTACTTCCCCAACCAAGGACTGAGCCCGCGCCCCCTGTGGTGGAAGCACAGAGTCTTAAATTCCCCCACCAGGGAAGTCTCTTTATCGCTTCACTGTGGCCTCTGACTACCCACATCAGTGTGGATGCCTGCCTTGCCCCTCCTGCCCTGAAATGTTCAGGAAAAAAGGAAGGGAAGGGAAGAAATGAGCAGAGGAAGGGCAAACACCACCCTCCTGGCTCACTGGAAAAGACTCTGGTGCTGGGAAAGGTTGAGGGCGGAAAGTGAAGAGGGTAACAGAGGATGAGATGATTGGATGGCATCACCGATTCAACGGACATGAACTTGGGCAAACTGGGAGATGGTGAGGAACAGGGAAGCCTGGTGTGCTGTAGTCCATGGGGGTCTCAAAGAGTTGGACACGACTTCGCAATTGAACCAGCCACTATACATGCCTGTTCCCAAAGTCAGGTTGTCATGTGATGTTCACATTCAGCTCATTTTCTCATGTTTCTGGCTTACTCCAGAGCTCCTGGAAGCCAGGGGCCGTGTCCTCTCCATCTTCACTTGCACAAAGGCCAGCAGAGGCCAGGCTTAGGCCGATCACGCCACGTGCCTGTTGGAACGTTGTATGAATGGATGCCCTCCGCTCTAATCCTCATTTTTGAAACTATCCTTCCAATTCTATTCTGGGGATAAAAGGTCAGAGCTTGACACTGGCTCCCCACCCCCCCCCCCACCCTCCAGGCTCCCTGAAGCCAGATGGGGAGGCAGGAACAGCTGTGATCCCTCCCCACCTTGAGAAGAGATTTCCCACCCAGCTGTCACAGCCCCAAGGGAGCCAGGGTGACCAGGGGAGAGGCAGGCAGAGTTGGCCGAGGACTGGTGGAGAAGCACAGGAGGCTGAGCCACCAAAGGGCGGTGGCATCTTGAGATTGGAGCCTGATGAGTTCCACCATGACGCCCTCCATGCAGTTTCCCATGGGCCCTGCCTGCATCTTCCTAAGAAAAGGCATCGCGGAGAAACAGCGGGTGAGGCTGGGGGCAATGGGGAAGGATGGTGGGAAGGGTGAAGGGAGCTGGGATGCGGGGAAGAGAAAGGCTGTGACCCCTACAGTGGAAGAGGGGAGCAGGGGGTAGAGCATGACCTGAGAAGGTTAAAGAATCCCAGGGAGCACGGTGGGGACACGTGGGTCAGGAAGGGGAGGATGAACTCAGAAGTCAGGATCGAAAGGTGGAAGATGAAAGAGCAGACAAAGAAAGGGGGACTGGGTGACGTCACTGTTGACCAACATCGTTCTTTTCTACGGACACCCACAGTGATGCCAGTGACGGTGGTGGTGGGGATAACAGTAGCTGCCGTTTATTATTTTTTAATTTGTGCTGGGTCTTAGTTGTAGCATGTGGGATCTAGTTCCCTGGCCAGGGATTGAACCCGGCCCCCATGCACGGAGTCTTAGCCACTGGATCACCAGGGAAGTCTGTAGTTGCCACGTAAGTCATTGCTGTGTGCCCAGACTTGTGCAAAGGGTTTTGCATTCTTGATATTATTTAATCCTCACAATCAATGACTCATGAGGTCCGTAATACCTTCATTCCCATTTTATAGATGTGGAAGGTAAGGCTGTGAGTCATGAAGTCTGTTGCTTTAAGCTTTGACAGTTAGTGAATAGCAGGGCCAGAACCGTTTGATTCCAACGGGCATGCTTTTCACTGTTAGTCTTTAAGACTAACTAACTGGGGGGAAAGTGAAAGTATTCGTCGCCTCGTCATGTCTGACTATTTGCGACTCATGAACTGTAGCCCGCCAGGCTCCTCTGTCCGTGGAATTCTCCAGACAGGAATACTGGAGTGGGTTGCCATTCTCTTCTCCAGGGGATCTTCCTGACCCAGGGATTGAACCTGCGTCTCCTGCATTGCAGGCAGCTTACCTTCTGAGCTGCCAGGGAAGCCCCAACTGGAGTGGGGAAGGGGATCCTAAACAAGAGAAAGTGGGAAAAAGTCTCCAAGGGTAAAGGGAGAGATATGGGGGTTGAAAGAGGCCAGGGGTTGATGGAATTTTCCTGGGGAGGTGCTACGTGCTCAAGCCTGACCCTTCAGGTGTGTCCCGGCGTGGCTAGTGGCAATATGAAAGGGTTTCAGAAACTGGTCATGCTGGCGGTGCTCATCCTGCCACTGAACACAGCTCTTAGACCAAGGGATTCTCACCCAGCCACTTACGAGCTGTGTGACCTCAGACAGGTTCCTTAACTTCTCTGTTCCTCAGCTTTCTCTTAAGATGGGAATGGTATTTGGCTCAACCTCACAGGGTGGAGCTGAAGTTTAAATGAGATGATATTGTGGAAGCCCGGCACAGTTAGCACTCTGAATATGTTAACTGAGTCTAAGTCTGACTTTTCCTCATCTGGAGGAGGAGATTGGATTCCACGCCCTCCAGGATCTGTTTTGGCCCAATGAGATGGATGTCCACTGGGGAAAGGCAGGAGAAGAGAGACCAAGGTTCAGGATGGGAGAGAGGAAATGAGAAGGGGCGAGGAGGAGTGGGAGGAGCAAATAGCCAGGGAAGGGGAGACAGGAGGTGGGAGAAGGAAGGTGAGAAGGGTGGAGGGGACGGAGAAGGGGAAAGGACCAGGAAGGATGAGGATGAGACGTGTTTGGAGAAGTGAATGTGGATCTCTTGATTCTCTTTCCAAATCCTGCCCCCACTCCCCGCATTCCTTTCTAGGAAAGACCCCTGGGACCAGATGAGATTGAAGGTAACACTTCTCCCCCAGACATCCCCGTATCACCATCCACCCACTCACCTGCCCTCTGTTCCTTTGTACATTTCAGTATAAATCCCTCAACACAAAAATTTTACATCACTCTCTCTTCCCACTCAACTGTGATTTTGTGGCAGTTTAAGTACTTCCCAAAGTGTTCAGAAGCCATCCTGACCCCCAAGTGTCTTGGAGACCCATGAATGATGCCTGAGTTTTAAGGATAAGTCCAAAATTGTTCTTTTTTTTTTCTTGGTGGTTTTGAAATTTCTCATTACTTCACCCAACAATGTGAAGGACTTCAGTGCTATCATTTGGTGGTCTCGAGAATTATTCTTGCTAACACACTTCATATATCTCTCCTTTTGGACATTTTTATAATATACTTTTTTTGAGGAGTCTTGAGTTGGTTCCTCATTGACAGTTTCAAGGGATGCACCTTTCCCCCAGTGACTGTTTCAAGTTGCCCCAAAGTTCTTGTCTGTTAACTTTCAGAGCTCCGGGAAGCATTTCTTGAGTTTGACAAGGACCGAGATGGGTTCATCTCTTGTAAGGATTTGGGGAATCTTATGAGGACAATGGGTTACATGCCCACGGAGATGGAACTGATTGAACTGGGCCAGCAGATCCGGATGAACTGTGAGCCTTGGGGGTGGGAGGAACGACCGGGCTTTGGGGGAGGGTTAAGAGTGAAATTAGGAAGGATATGGAGGTCGAGAGTAGAGTTGGAGATGGGGAGGAGGGAAGCAGGGCTAGACGTCTGGAAGAAAACAGCTCAGACTGTACTTAGGGAGGCAGCATGTGAAGTGGCTAAAAGGGTGATTTTTAAGATAGATTTGGGTTCAAGTTCCAGTTCTGTTGTTTACTAGTTGTAGTCATGAGAAGCGGAATTAGCCCTACTCTTGAATCTCAGTTTCCCTATCCATGCAGTGAAGATGCTATCACTCCTTACCTAGTGAGACTGTAGAAAGGAAGGGATAAAGATGTTAATACAGGTAAAGGCTTAGCCTCCAGTAAATGCTTATTAAATATAGGTCATTGCTATCTCCACTAAGATTCATCAGTGGAGTGCAGGACTGGACCTGTATTTGATGCTGAAAACACACTTGGAGTTGGAGCCTAATGTTGCTGAATAATGTATCAAAAAAGATGGGTCTTTAGATGGAGACCAGAGTTGATTTTGTGATTGATAAGATTGCTCCTGGGTTTGCATCTGAGCATGTTCCTGAGTAAACAACACTGAATTCAAGGAGATTCACCTCTGGAAGGGATTTGGTGCTCATTTAATTCATACTGTCTCTTCTCCAGATCTGCAGATGAGGGAGCGTAGATCTGAAGCAATTAAGAGATTTTTCCTAAGGTCACATCAACAGTTAGTTACTTCTACTGTACATCCCGCCCCTGTTCAGATGAGAAGAACAAGAGGGCTTGAGTTGGCTGGAAGAGGGAGCTCTTAGAAGGCAGAGAGATTGGAACAGATCTATTGAACAGAGTCGAAGGGCAAAGTGAGGGAATGGAAGGTTAGGGGCGTATGAAGTCTCACCAGACCTGCCTCTTCTGTCCCCAGTGGGTGGCCGTGTAGATTTTGATGACTTTGTGGAGCTGATGACCCCCAAATTGCTTGCAGAAACGGCTGGGATGATTGGTGTCCAGGAGATGCGAGATGCCTTCAAGGAAGTGAGTTTCCTAATGTTGGAGGTGGTGGAAGGAGACCCCAGGGATCTATGATTAGTCATTAATGGGGGACAAAACCCTAGTGGCTCAGTGTAAAGAACGCCCCTGCCAGTGAATGAGACTTGCAATATGTCCATATACATATATATAATTGTCTTTAATTTTGGTTAATTTCTATTAAATTCATCTCTATTTTTATTCAGTGGAATATAATTTCAGTTCATTTAAATCTGAAAATGAATACTCAAAGCAATTATTGGAAAACTTTGATTTGGAACAACTAGGTGTGCCAATCTACCTTCTCAACTATGAATTTTACCAAACTTAAACACAAATCAGGTATTTCTTGCAACACTTAATGTCTGAATTGAGGTGTGCTCTGACTGTAAGATGCATGCTGGATTAAGGTTTGGTGTTTTAGCCTAAGTGTCCTTGGGGGCTGGGTGTGTTAACTAGCCATGCTAAGGACATAGTATTCAGTATGGTATTATACTAAGTCTTATGAAATACAGCGCTGAAAGATTATAACAGCTTTTCAGCGACTATGAAGCTGGGGAGATTCCAAATGGGAGAAAAACATCTGATTTCATTTCCTCCCAGCCCTTCGATCCTCCTCTGAAGCCCATCAATAAAATGGTTTAATCCCAGAAAAAAACAAGAATGTAAAATAGCTCATTAATATATTTTAAAAGATGTTTTATTTATTTACTTAGCCAATCTGTGGGGCAAGTGGGATCTTAAGTTTCCAGCCAGGGCTCAAACCCAGGCCCCCTGCAGTAGGAGCCCAGTGTCTTAACCACTGGACCACCAGGGAAGGCCCTGTTAATACTTTTAAAGTTGATTGCATGCTGAAATGATGTTTTAAAGTAAAATCAATTATAAAAAATATAATTCCACTTGTTCCCTTAAAATGTGTGTGGTGGGGGGACGGCTGCTAGAAGAATTTGAAATTTCCCGTATTTCTTCCGGACAGTGCACTGCTCTAGGGGAAATCAGATCTCAGGAGTAGGAAGCAGCAGGGAGGGACCCTGGAAGGCAGGAGGGCGTGTCTGAGGAAGAGCAAGAAGCCTGTCCTATTTGGAGAGGCATGAGCTGGAGAGAGAGGAAGCTGAGATAACAAAGTCTCAGAGGTGCTGAAGGCAGGTCCCCACCCCATAGGAGTGTGCCTGTTGTGGAGCGGTGGCAGGGTTTTCTTCTAGGTGGGATAGGAAGCCACTGGAGGACTTTAACCTAGGGAGGGACTAGACTAGTTGCTGTTTCTTGTTTTTCATAATCTTTATTATTTTTTTTGGCCACAGCACGTGGCACCTGGGCTTCTAGTGCCTGACTGGGGATCGAACCCCCGCCCTGTGCAGTGGAAGAGTGGCGTCCTAACCACGGCATCGCAAGGGAAGTCCCTGACTGGTGTCTTAAATGAACTCGAACGTCAAATTCTGACGGTAGAGACCAGATTATGTAGGACCACAGCGGCAGCTGGAACCAGACAGCACGCTGTCGGCCATGATCCAGGCAGGGGAGTGTGGTGGTTTGAACCCCATTAGCATCGGTGTGGCCGGAGGACAGTTGGCTCCCGGACATGTTTGGAGATAGAATTGACATTGTAAGACTTTCTAGTAGGTTAAACGTGTGCAGGGACTTCGCTGGTGGGCCGGCGGTCATTACTCCGCGCTTCCACTGCCGGCAGCCCAGGTTCGATCTCTGGTCGGGGAACCCAAGTCCTGCAGGCAGTGTGGTGTAGCCAAAAAAAAATTTTTTTAAAGGTGTGCAGCATCCCAAGGGGTAAGCATGGAACAGGGAACAAGAGTCCTTGAACCTACCTTTAAGGAGCTGAACGTTTAGCAGATGACGTACCAAACCTCTTAACTGAGTGTTTTTTTTGGCCACAAGTTGAGGGATCTTAGTTCCTCCAGCAGGGATTGAGCCCCAAGCACCAAGTCCTAACCCCTGGAACCACCAGGAAATGCCTGTCTCTCTCTCTTCTTAAAATTTTTTATTGCACTATCATTGATTTACAATGTTGTGTTAGTTTCTGTGAACAGTCAAGTCATTCAGTTAGAGTGTGTTTGTTGCTCAGTAATGTCCAACTCTTTGCGACCCCATGGACTGTAGCACACCAGGCTCCTCTGTCCATGGGATTTCCCAGACAAAAATACTGGAGTGGGTAGCCATGCCCTTCTCCAGGGGATCTTTCCGCCCCAGGGATCGAACCCGGGTCTCCTGAACCTCAGGTGGATTCTTTACCATCTGAGCCACCTTATACAAATATATATATATTCTTTTTAAAACCATTCTCTTCCATTATAGGTTATTACAAGATATTGAGTATAGCTCCTTGCACTGTGCAGTAGATCCTTGCTGTTTGTCTTTAGCTGAGTTCTTGATTCACAGGAAGTGATGAATAAGCACTGTGTTATTGTTGTGGTGGTTGTGGTTAATACTGTGCCCTGTGCTCCACTTCAGTTTGATGCCAATGGGGACGGGGAGATCACGCTGGGGGAGCTGCAGCAGGCCATGCAGAGGCTTCTGGGAGACAAGCTCACATCCCAGGAGATCTCCGAGGTGGTCCAGGAAGCCGACATTAATGGAGACGGTACCGTCGACTTTGAAGGTGACGCTGTGTGGGGACAGACACCCCTGTCTCCCCAGGGTGATTTTTTTTCCAAGTTGACCATTCCTTCTCATTCTCCCTCAGTTTGAAGCTGGAGGAGGCAGGGTTAGATTTTGGAAATGTTTGCTGCCTCACTTTCTGCCCATGTCATTTCCAAAAGCTCATGCCCCTCACCTCTCTTTGTATTAATATGTGTACTTGGCCACTCCTTGGAACACCCAGTCCAGAAGCTGATTCTGACTCCACCTTTCCCATCCCTTCCTTGTTCCCTGGGCACCTTTGTCCTAGGAACAGAAACTCCCATCCAAAGGAGAGTGGACTAGTTAGTTGCTGGGACGCTGGGGTCAGATTCAGGGGGTTCAAGCTCAGGATCATCTTTTACTAATGATGTGGTCTCATCCCAGTCACTTTCTCTCTTTCAGTGTCAGATTTCACATCTGCAAAATGGGGGTAAGGATGACACCTTTCTCCCAAAGTTTTAGCAAAAAGCTAAAAGAAATTGTGCACTACAGACACCTCTGCTTGTGTGCTGTCTGGCGCAGCCTTCATCTTTTCACTGGTTAAGCCTCAGTTATGCCCCTGGATGGTGCCCCCCTCCCCATCTTTCTTGCCAGGCTCAGCATCCCTGAGCTCCCATAACACCCGCAGCCGCCTCCGCAGTGATTCTGACACATGACACGTGATAGCTTCCAGTCGTTGATTACCTGTTTCCTTCTGAGGCCACAGCCAAAATGGTTCATCATTATACCCCCAGTTCCTGGCACAGAGTTCAACACGTGTACTGAGTGACTGGGCTTTCCAGGTGGCCCTAGTGGCACAGAACCCACCTGCCAATGCAGGTTTGATCCCTGGGTCAGGAAGACTCCTGGAGGAGGAAATGCAACCCACTCCAGTATTCTTGCCTGGAAAATTCTTGCCAGAGGAGCCTGCTGGGCTACAGTCCATGGGGTCGCAAAAGAGCCAAACATGACTCAGTGACTGAGGACACGCACGCCTTGAGTGATTGAATAAATGAGAAAGATTGGAGTCCTGAGAGGAAGGGATGGGGGTCATTTCTGTGGGAAACGGAAATAGGGCCTGCCAGGGTCTCATTGTGACATTCTCTGGTGCAAGTTTCAGCATCTGACTGCTGTCTCTAAGACAAAAGTCTAAAATTCTTAGTTTGCTACTCAGATGCATCCATGATGCCCCATAGTAGACATCAATGAAAAATCTGGAAGAGGTGGAATTTTGGAGGAACCTGACCCTCGGGTCAGCTACAGGCTAGAGAAGGACCTGGGTGGGACCAGTAAGTTCACCTGACATGGAGTCACAGCAAAGTCAGCTACAACCTGGGTTCCTTCCAGGGTTCTCCATTCACCATCTACACGATCTCAGGCACACTGGCCAACCTCACCAGCCTCAGCTTGCTTATCTGTAAAATGGTATCTAACTCTCCCGGATTGGTTGAAAAGAGGAAATCAGAGACTCACAGTGACTAATTATTGAACTCTGACTGTATCTTCTAAGCATTATATTGTTAAACCATCTGAAAGATCTTGTAAGGTAAATAGCAGAAATCGAGGTGTAGAGGGATCAAGTCGTTAATTTCCCAAAGATCCTGTGGTTTCTGACATGTAGTAAGGGCTGAAAAAATTAATGACAGCTGCTCTTACAAACAGGTGCCTCACTTAGTGAGGGAAGGACAAATTAGGAGCTTGGATTAACACACACACTTATACACATAATCTATATGAAAGAGATAAACAATAAGGGCCTATTGTTGAGCACAGGGAACTCTACTCAGTGTTCTATAATTACCTGTATGGGTAAAGAATCTGAAAAAGAATGAATATATTTGTGTGTATAGTTGAATCACCTTGGTGTACACCCGAAACTAACACAACATTGTCAATCAATTGCATGTGTGCGTGCGCAGTCGCCTCACTCGTGTCCGACCCTTTGTGACCCCATGGGCTGGAGCCCGCCAGGCTCCTTTGCGCATGGGGATTCTCCAGGCATGAATACTGGAGAGGGTTGCCACGACCTTCTCCATAAATCAACTATACTTCAACAATTAAAAAAAAACCCACACAAATATCTATTCTGCCTCACCATAAATTTTGTTTCTGCAGAGTTTGTGAAGATGATGTCTCGTTGAGGAGGTCCTGGGATACCCAGCCTCTCTCCACCTGCTCAACGTGGATCAAGTCGTGGTGGAGGGGAGGATCACGTGCCCCACGGG
>SJYC01024677.1:0-34673 GCA_006408675.1 Madoqua kirkii | reverse complement strand
CACGTGCCCCACGGGCCCTCCAGAGAGAGAGGGTGGGAGGGTGGGGTGGAGATTGGTACTGCGGTGCTATGGATTGAGGGTAGCCTAGAAAAGATAGCTTTGGCCAGATGGAGTGGTGTTACATCCCTGGAGCTAGATTAAGGAGGAAGAGGTCTGTGTGAACAGTACTGGGGTCTCCTTGCCACTCCCCTAAATCCCAAAGAAAGACTAATGACATTTTTCAACTCGTAATCCTAAATCCTTCCAACCTGGCAGGGTCTCTTCCTCAACTTCCTCTGGGTGAAAATAGTCTTTTCTCCTGTTTGATTCAGAAAGTTCAACACAGCGTCTACCTTTCCCCCTTCTTGCTTCAGCTGCCTTGAATCCCCTCAGTTTTTTCCTCTCAGTTGAAGAAGGCTTGTCTATCATGAGGCTTGAAACAGGATTCTTAATGAGACTGAGTTTAGAAAGGGTTAATTAAAGAGGCATCCAGGTGAACCTACCCGCCCCCCCAACTTGATTTCCTGGAAGCACAATATCTTTTCATCTCTCTAGCCCTCGACTTCCTTCTCCTTGTGTCAGATACTCTGGTCACCGAATTAAATCACAAATCTGGATTATCAAGGTTTAGAGCAAGCTGATCCCCCAGGGGATTAGCTCCCCTCGAAACGACATCATGCAAAGAGAGAGGATGGACACCTCCAAATCCTTGGCTCAGCCGGGTCGCCAGGAAGCCATTCCTGGAAGCCCCCTGCCTCCACGTCTGTCTGCCCTGGGCTGTACAGAGATAGTCCCTCTGTTAGACTGGAAGTCAGTTCTCTCCCTCATACCCTGACCCTGATCTGTGTTAGAAATTGGAAAGATATATTCCTCCTCACCTCTGCCTTCGGTAACCCCAAGGTCCTTCAAATAAAGAGTTCATTTGAAACCTTCTTCAATCATTTGTTCTTAATTAATTGGCTGAGCCAGGTCTTAGTTGAGGCAGGAAAGACCTTTAGTTGCAGCGTGTGGGATCTGGTTTCCTGACTGGGGATCGAACCTGGGTCCCCTGCCCTGGGAGCATGGAGTCCTATCCTCTGTGTTTGTGTTCAGTCACTTCAGTTGTGTCCAGTTCTTTGCGACCCAATGGACTATAGCCCGCCAGGCTTCTCTGTCCATGGGATTTTACAGGTGAGAATACTGGAGTGGGTTGCCATGTCCTTCTCCAGGGGATCTTCCCAACTGAGGGTTCGAATAGGAGTCTCCTGCATTGGGAGACAGATTTCTTTTTACCACTGAGCCACCTGGGACGCCCCCTTATCCACCCAAGAAGTCCCTCTTTTTCACCTTTAAAGTCCTAAAGTATAGACCTGGAGAATGGCTCACCTAGCTCAATAGCCTCCTTTTAGAAAATTTTATTTAAATTTAAAAAAATGGAATCAGAAAAATGTTCCCTAACTTCTCTGCAGCCACGCTGTTTTGCCATTCTTCACTATTTTATGTTTTTCTCTTTAATTTTCTTCATTCCTTCCTTTCCTTTTCTTCCTTTCCTTCTGTCCCCCTTCCACCTTTAATTTATTCAGCAGCAGCGTCTGAAGGGCCTGCTATGTGCCAGACATTTTTCCAAGCATGAGGAAAAATGAGGCTGTAGCAGTGACTAAAATAGCCCCGAACTCTAGACTCAAGAAGCTTCCATTACAATGTGAGGAGATAGACATGGAACAAAATAAATGAGTAAATATAATCGTGTCTCGAATGTTAGAAGATGATGAGATGTGGAGCAAAAGGAGCAGAAATGGGTTGAAGGATGAGAAGGTTCTGGAGGTGGGGAGGGGTTGCATTTATGTAGGCACATCTGGGTTTATGGAGCCCTGGGGGCATGTCTGGGAAAGGGCAGTTCAGACTTGACAAAGTGCACATGCAAAGGCCCTGAGGCAAGAATTGCACCCGGAATTCTGGAGGAATTGCAAGGAGACCAGGGGGGCTGGAGAGGGGTAGACGGTTTGGGGTCCGAGTGGATCAGGAGTGAACTCACGCAAGTATGCATTCTCAGAGGCTATTTTGAGGACCTTGGAGGGTACGGAGCAGAGAAGTGACATCCATTTAACAGATGACTTCAACCTTCTGTCTTACCCATCACAGCCCATCTCTACACTCATCGGTTCATCCATCCAATCATTCCTGCACCTGCTCAAACACCTGCTGAGTCCCTGATATGTGCCTGGCACTGTTCCAAGTGATGGAAATAGAGCAAGGATAAGTTACTTGACCTCAGGAAGCTTGTAGTCTAGAGCCCCACAAGCCAATGGATCTCCTGATGATAATGGAAACACTCTAGAGTTGCTGTACCACGCAATACAGGAGCTACCAGCTATGTCACTATTGAGTATTAGATGTGGTGAGGTGAGAATCTGGGCGTCATTTTAATTTCAGTAAGTTAATAACATTTTCTTAACACATTATTGGTTTTATGAATTACTTGTTAAATTTAAATAGCTCCATGTGGCTGTGCTAAGTCACTTCAGTTGAGTCTGACTCTTCACACCCTTATGGGTGGTAGCCCGTCAGGCTCCTCCGTCCATGGGATTCTCCAGGCAAGAATGTTGGAGTGGGTAGCCTATCCCTTCTCCAAGGGATCTTGCTGACCCAAGAATTGAACCAAGGTCTCCGGCATTGCAGGTGGATTCTTCACCAGCTGAGCTCCCAGGGAAGCCCCAATGGACAGTGCAGGTTTGCACCATGAGCCTGGGATTATTCTAGGTCCTGGAGATAGTTTAAAGTCTTTACTTTCTTGGAGCTTATGGTCTGATGTGAGGGAAAGAAGACAAAAATGATCATTTAAGAGAAGTTCAAACTGGGATGAAACTTTGAGGAAGTGGCGTGGTTATACCAAGAGAATTGGAGGGAAGGCACAAGGGTGGCTTAATTTACTGCAAAGATCAGAAAGGGCACTTAGAGACGAGCTGTCTCCAGTTGGGTTCCCAGGGTTCCTCCCTTGTCTGAGAGTGGAGGAGAGCATGAAGGAGGTTTATCAAGCTGTATCCTTGGGATCGATACTTGGGAAGGAACTAGGATTGAGCAGAGGGAGAAGCTGAACAATGGTGCAAGGTCAACAATCTCAGTGGAGTCCACAGGCGCTCTTAACCCAGCTCTTCCGAGTTGTCTCATTTGGGTTGAAACAGCTGGGTCTTTAAATCTGCCCACGGTCAATTGTTGCATATGGACTGTCCTGGGGAGGGCGTGAGCTCGGGCAAGGGAGGTCTCTCTGAAGCTGAGGACATCCCTGATTCTGGTTTGACTGCTGAAAGCTGCCGGCAGACAGCACTCCCCAGTGGTGGGCGCCAAGTCTTTTGGAGATCTGGTGACACACGTCCCTCTCCATCACGGGACATTTTAGCAGAGACTGAACAAGGTGAGGAGGAGAGAAGCTCAAGAGGGGAAGAGAACTCCAGCACCAGCGAGACAGAGGCTGGAGTGAGCTTGATGAGTTCAAGGAACCGAGTAGCAGTTTGAGTGTAGTGAGTGAGGAGGTGGGGTGGAGGGGCAGAGGCAGAAAATGAGATGCGGTAAAGTGCTAAACAAGGAACAGAGACTTGAGATCTGGGAACAGGGCGATTATGTTTACTAGGGTGTTTTTATATGACTGAGTGAAGATCTGTCTCTGGCTGTTAAACTAAAGTGAAAAAGATTGACCATTCAGTTTCCAGGCATCTGTCACATCAATGTGACATCATGTGAATGCAACAATCAGACTGGCAGTGAATGAGGCTGAATGGCTGAAATCTATTGCTAATGTCTGGCTGTGGTGAGGGGCAATGATCATAGTTGCTCAGAGGGTTTTTACTGTTTTGTTTTTAAATATTTATTTTTGACGGCCACAGGTCTTGTTGCTGCGTGCGGCCTTTCTCTAGTTGTGGTAAGCGGGGCTACTCTTCATTGCGGTACCCGGGCTTCTCGCTGCGGGGGCTTCTCTTGTTGCAGAGCACGGGCTCTGGAGCTCGGGCTTCAGTAGTTGTGGCAAAGGGATTTAGTTGCTCTGCGGTATCTGGGGTCTTCCGAGGCCAGGGATCCAACCCATGTCCCCTGCATGGGCAAGCGGATTCTTATCCACCGCACCACTGGGGAAGTCCACTGAGAGGGATTTTATGAAGGAGGAGGACAGGGAGGGAAAAGAGGAGGAGGGGAGGGAGAAGAGGAGGAGGAGAGGGAAGAGGAGAAGGATGGAGAGAATGGAGAGGAAGAGAAGAACACCAACAACATGAGGTTGCATCTGGGCTCCCGGGAAACAGATTCTGCAATCGATTATTGATGTCTGTCATGGGCACCATAAGGGAATAGTTGAGGCCATCTTGCAATGAATTTTCTACCCTCCATTGATGTACTAATTTATTTATTAATGATTTAATAAGTACCTACAAATGCTCCACCCAAGTCTGTAACTTCCCAGAAAAAGACACCAGGCTGCAATCATTTCCTAGAGTCCCTGGGCTGAGAATCTGATCTCTGCACCATGTGACTCACCGGCGTTTCCTTCCCCACACTTTTGGATCCCTCACCATATCTGTCATTCTAGGAAGTGGAAAAGGCAGCCCCAGAGTTAATGTGCAGCTCCCTTTTGGTGGTTAGACCACATTTTCCCTCTGTTCTTCACAAAGGACCAAGTGATGAAGCAAGATGGTGAACAGGTTCTTTCTAAAGGCGATTATCTAAGCTTGAAAGATTCGATGAAAAAGATGAAGCAGGTTCCAGACTTACTATGTCAGCCTTCCACTGGAGACGTGTCTCCTTCCCTTGAAAATAAAATCAAAAGCCAGTGTTCAGGTAACAGGTACACACTGACTCAAATGCAACGTGAATTAAAAAGTGACTTCATGTTGATTTTTAAGATTCAGTTGGGAATAAGGTGACCAGCTGAGCCAAGAGCAGTTAGATATCCCCTGCCCCTCACCTGGCTCATGGGATCAAGTCAGTGAATAATAAGCACCTCCATCTCACCTATGCTGTAATACATCTGGTAGGAGCAGGACTTGCAAGAAGATGGTTCTGCTCTTTTTGTTTGTTTATTTGTTTGCTTGTTTGTGGCACAGCATGTGGGGATCTTAGTTCCCTGAGCAGGGATCTAACCTATGTCCCTGTAGTGGAAGCATGAAGTTCTAACCACTGCACCGCCAGGGGAGTCTTGAGTTAGTTTTTCTCTGATGGTTACAAATTCGAGGCTGGAGACTAAAAATGTTCTTAGACTTAGTCACAGATTTGGGACCATTTGGGTTTTTTTTCTTTTTAGGATTCACCCTGTTAAGATGGGGACTTCTCAGGTAGTGTAGTGGCAAAGAATCCACCTGCTGAGACATAGGTTCCATCCCTGGGTTGGGAAGATCCCCTGGAGAAAGAAATGGCAACCCACTGTATTCTTGCTGGGAAATCTCATGGACAGAGGAACCTGGCAGGCTACAGTTCATGGGGTCGCAAAGAGTCAGACATGACTTAGCGACTAAACAACAATATCAACTGTTAAGATGGTAGAGTCCCAAACCAACTTCTTCACCTTTCCCCTGAACATGGAAGGTAATTTGCACCATCAAACTAAATTTCAGGAAGAGTCACTGATTTTGATTCTATAACCCACATGCAGTCACAAGGATAAATACTGCTGGGATGAGAAGGCTTCTGTTTACTTTCAAATTCCGGAAATACAATGTGACAAGGTCAGTGCAGGAGGTCCAGAGAGAATTGTTATAGGCTTTAGAATATGGAAGCTGGAAGGAAAAGAACAGAAAAAAGGAAGGATGAAGTTGGTCCTGTGGAGACAGTTGATGATGTATGGGCACAAAGTCACGTCTGACTCTTTGCAACCCCATGGAGCATAGTCCACCAGGCTCCTCTGTCCATGAGATTTCCCAGGCAAGCATACTGGAGTGGGTTGCCATTTCCTTCTCCAGGGGATCTTCCCAACCCAGGGATTGAACCTGTGTCTCCTGCATTGGCAGGGGGATTCTTTACCGCTGAGTCATCAGGGGGACCAGAGAGGTCGTGGTTATCTCCTTTCAAGTTTGTCCTTTCATTTAAAGTCTCAACTCAAGAAATTCCACTTTCTGAATTTTTCACACCCAAATCCTCCCAGACCTAGAATCTGGAATGACACCTTTCTGGTTCTGAAATCATTCGCTTGCCTCCTCACCCTGCTCCTCTGTTTTTCAGAGACATCCCGATTTCTTCTTGTCTTCTATTTTGAGAAGTTGTCCCAGCCTCCCCCACCCCCGCTAAGTTCACCTTTTCTCTGAGAAATAGAACTCGTCTTGCTGGAAAACTCAGCAAATCACGCTGGAAGGAAAAGAGCTCACCTTTGCATCAGCAGTACACCCAAGTGTGGTCCCGGTCATAGTTGTAAGAGGTTGCACACCATAAAAGATTCTCCTTTGATCCTTTATTGGTGCAATTAAAATAATTCTTGTTTTTGTAGTTGAACGGGAAGTGGCAAGGGAAGCCAGGAACCAATGAGGAAATTCCTAGGGAGGAGACAGAGATAAGACGGTGATTACTCCTGTGTCTTTACGCTACAGTGAAGGCTTCGTCCTTACTTAAGCTTGTGTTGTTTGAGCTCTGCTCAGAGGCTCCTGCCGAAGGGGTGATGTGTTGTTGTTGTTTAGTTGCTAAGTCGTGTCGGACTCGTTTGTAACCCGGTGGACTGTAGCCCGCCAGGCTCTTCTGTCCATGGGATTCTCCAGGCAAGAATACTGGAGTGGGTGGCCATTTCCTCTTCCAGGGGATTTTCCTGTCCCAGGGCTGGAATCTGAGTCTCCTGGGGCCCCTGCATTGGCAAGCAGATTTTTTTTTTTTTACCACTGCACCACCTGGGAAGCCCAATTTGTTCAAGAGAGAGCCCAGTCATCTCTATCTGGTAGACAAGATAAACCCAAAGGTTTGATTGTTTTCAGATGTTAATGGATCTTATATCTAATTTAGCAATCTTGCTTCAGCTTGGCCTTCTTTTCTTCACTATGTACAATCGACCTTCAGTCATCACAGGTTCTCTGAGGATTCAATATTCCACTCAAGGAATGCAATATCTAGTTGGTGAATCTGTGGATCCAGAACCCACAAATACTGAGGTTGGGAAGATGACCTGGAGAAAGGATAGGCTACCCACTCCAGTATCTTGCCTGCAGAATTCTATGGACAGAGGAGCCTGGCAGGCTACAGTCCCTGGGGTTGCAAAGAGTTGGACACGCCTGAACAGCTTTCGCTTTCAACTCTTCTACACCATTTTATATAAAGGACTTGAGCATCCATGGATGCTTCTTGTAAGTCCTTTGACTTGGCTTCACCATCTTTCCAATTCCATTAGTAACAGATTTTTCAAAACCTTATCATATAGCATACTCGTCATTTGAGTGTTGGGTATTTAATATTTCACAAATTTTATACTGGCCCCTTTCCCTTGGATCTTAAGGAGACCACAGTTTTGCCTGTTGCATTATGGCATTCTTTATGCCATTTGTTCATCAGATCTCTAGAGTCTGGCACACAGTAGGGCTGGGATAAGTGTTTGTTGAGTGAATGAATGAAGGCTTCCCCCCCCAACCCCCGTGCCTGCCCAGCCCCCTTCCCCATAGTACTGGTGTCTGCGCAAAGACTCCACTTCCCGTCCTTATCCATGTTCTCCGTGGTTGGACACCACAGCTTGTTATTTTCATCCTCAAGGCATTCAGAGACCACATTATTTCTGTACATGGCAGGGAAGATGCAGGGCTTGCTGAAAGAGTTTCCTCCATACTCTGAAAATAATGATGGAAATGAACATAATTAGAACCTTATATTCCCAGGTGGCGCTAGTGGTTAAAAAATTAAATAAAAAAAACAAAAAACAAAAAAACACCCGCCTGCCAATGCTGGAGACATAAGAGATTCAAATTCAATCCATGAGTCAGGAAGATCCCTTGGAGGAGGGCATGGCTACCCACTCCAGTATTCTTGCCTGGAGAATCCCATGGGCAGAGGAGCCTGGTAGGCCACAGTCCATAGGGTTGCAAAGGGTCGGACAGGACTGAAGCGACTTAGCACACACATCCAGAATCTTATGTAGGAATAAGTGTACTCGTAGATAGGTACCTTTTTTTATGCATTTTCATCTCTAGAGGCAACAGTCCTTCGTGAAAAGGTAAAAAGGCACAGGTTTTGGAGTCAAAGGGACTTGAATTCAAATTTTAACTCTGACATCACCTTCGGCCATCGTTTTATTGGGACCATTTACTGCACAGCGGGAAAAACTAGCATCTGGCACAGCTTCCATGGGAAGATTCAGTGGGTTATTATATAGAGAGCTTCTGGATCAGAGTCTAACACAGAGAAAGAACTAGAATGAATGGAGGTTGTTACTCAGCTAAGAGTAGGCCTAGACGTTAAGGTGCTTTGAAATGCAGTTCGGGTGTGGCATTGGGTGAATCTAATTATTGTCCATTCTAGAAATAGAAATCCTTGAAAACCAGTGTCAGAACTATAGCCATGGATCTGGTCCTCAGCACAAGTGGTGTTTCACTCTGGCCTTGGGGCTTGTAATGCAGGAGGCCCTGCACGGATCCCAGGGTCGGGAAGATTCCCTGGAGGAGGAAACGGGCAACCCACTCCAGTATTCTTGCCTGGAGGATCCCATGGACAGAGGAGCCAGGCGGGCCATAGCTCATGAGGTGACAAGGAGTCGGACACGCCTGAGCGACGGAGCTCGCATGCTCACTGCCAGGTGCCCATGGCCTCGGCAGAATCCTTGCTGGCCGCCGTCCCCTCCTCCACCAAACACACCCTCCTTGCTGCAGCACCTCACCGTTGGTTTCACAGTATTTCCACTGCTGCTTCTCATCAAAGCTGGAAGTCACTGAGCACCACTGCCTTCCGAATAAACTGCCATCCGTGATGCAGCCGTTATGGGGCTTTCCCCGGTAGATGAAGGGAAAGATACAGCGTGGGTAATCTGCGCAGAAAGAAGTCCGTGAGTGCTGTGACCTTGCTCTGGTCATTCACTTTTGGCTGCAAGACTCACAAGATTCTCCACCCAGGGATCGAACCCGTGCCCCCTGCATTGGAAGAGCGGAGTCCTAATCGTCGGACCACCAGGGAAGTCCCTGGGAACCTCTTTTCCAGAATTAAAAAATATGTATATCTACTTGTAATTTTCTAATTCAGTTTCAACCGGTTGATCCTGATTTCTTCGAACTGCAGAGGACTTTGCAATAGAGGCACTGCGGGCTCAGCTTGGTTTTAGTCACTTTGCTTTATTGTGCTCTGCAGAGACTGCATTTTTCACAGGTTGAAGGTGTGTGGCAACCCTGCCTTAAACAAGTGTGTCGGTGCCATTTTCCCAATAGCATTGGCTCACTATGTGTCTCTGTGTTACATTTTGGTAATTCTCCCAGTATTCCACACTTTGAAATTATTATTATATTTGTTATGGCAGATCAGTGATTTCTTTTTTTCCTTTTATTACATAGGCTTAATTGCTCTGAGGCATGTCGGATCTTCCAGGATCAGGGATCAAATCCATGTCTCCTGCATTAGCAGGCGGATTCTTTACCATGAGCCACCAGGGAAACCCAATCAATGACCTTTGATGTGATGAATGTAATTATTTTGAGGCACCATGAAGTACATAACCTACGGATAAGAAGTTGCTTCTAACGGACAAGAAAAGAAAGTGTTTTCCTGAGACAAAAACTACTCTTGGTGAAGATGCTTGGAAGAGTGTTGACACAACAAATGATAAGGAATACTATATGAAGTAAGTTGATAAAGCATCAGCAGGGTTTGAGAGGACTGACTCCACTTTTGAAAGACGTTCTACCGTAGGTAAAATGCTGTCAAACTGCACTGCAGGCTACAGAGAAATTGTTCATGGAAGGATGAGTCCATAGATATCGCAAACCTCTTTGTCGTCTTGTTTTAAAAAATTGCTAGTCACCCCAACCTTCAGTATCCACTTCCCTCCTCAGCCAGCAACCATCAACATCAAGGTAAGATCCTCCACCAGCAAAAAGATTGCAACTCACCGAAGATTCTGAGGATGGTTAGAATTTTTGAGCAATGAGAGTTTTTAAATTAAGGGTATGTAGTTTTTTTAAAGACATATAATGCCTTTGCACATTTAGACTGCAGTATGGTATGACATATCGTTTCAATGTCCTGGGAAAGCAAACAATTCATATGACTTGCCTTATTGCAATATTTGCAGTGTTTCCCTGCTGGTAACTGTATGTGTGTTTTCTGTGTCTGTGAGTCTGTTTCTATTTTATAAAGAAGTCCATTTGTATCATTTTCTAGATGCCACTTATAAATGACACCATGAGATATTTGTCTTTCTCTGATTTAGTGTGATAATCTCTAGATCCATCCACGTTGCTACAAACGGCATTATTTCATGCCTTTTAATGACGGAGTAATATTCCTTTGTGTGTGCGTGAGTGTGTGTGTGTGCGTGTGCGCGCGTGTGTGTATATCTCACATCATCTTTATCCATTCATCTGTCGATGGACATTTAGTTTGCTTCCATGTCTTGGAAGGCACTATTTTTAACACCATTATCTTTTTTTTTTTTTTTTTTTTGGCCATGTCATGTGGCTTATGGATTGAACCTGGGCCCTTGGCAGTGAAAGTGCCAAGTCCTAACCACTAGACCGCCAGGAAGCTCCTCACTCTATGATCCGTAGCATTATTACCCATTATTAACACTCAGTGTTTGGTCTGCCAAAAACAAGATCACATTGTCCACGCCGCGCATGCTCTTTTGTAGTCCATCCGCTGAAGGCACCTGCCGACAGGACGGCGTGGCGCCACTCACCTTCCGTCAAGCAGTGTCTCCACCGTCCATCGTAAACAGCTCTGGTCGCACACCAAGGGGATAAGCTGTTGGCTCTGGTGCAGGAGAAGTAAGTAGAACCCTTGTAGGTGAAGGGAAAGATGCATGAATCTTTCTTATCTGAAGGACAGATGGACAAAGTAGGGGATTAGTCCCAAAGAAGGAGCCAAGGATGAGACTCTGTCTGCTTTATATGATGGCCTGAAGTCTGCAGGTATAGTCTTTGCATCTAATTTACTAATGACATACAAGAACATTTCCAGCTTATGTTTGGACCCAGAGTAGTAAGGATGAGTTTCGCCAACAATGAAGGCAACCAAGATATGTCTCCAAACCAGCATGGCTACCACAAATGTCATACAAGACACTTTTGGTGAGGGGGTTCCCTGGGGGTCCAGTAGGTAAGACTTCATGTTCCAATGCAGGGGATGTGGGTTCACTTGCATGGGGCTTTGATCCTTGGTTGAGGAGCTAAGATCTCACATGCCTGGCAGACAAAAAAAAAAAAAAAATATATATATATATATATATATATCTTCAGTACTCTTGCCTGGAAAATCCCATGGATGGAGGAGCCTGGTAGGCTGCAGTCCATGGGGTCTGGAAGAGTCAGACGCGACTGAGCGACTTCACTTTCTCACTTTTCACTTTCATGTATTGGAGAAGGAAATGGCAACCCACTCCAGTGTCCTTGCCTGGAGAATCCCAGGGACGGGGGAGCCTAGTGGGCTGCCGTCTCAGGGGTCACATAGAGTTGGACACGACTGAAATGACTTAGCAGCAGCATATATATATAACAGAGTCAATATTGTAACATATTCAATAAAGACTTTTAAAAAAATGGTCCAAGTCAAAAAATTTTTGTAAAAAAACTTTGGTAAATTACAAGATTCCATCAGGTCATGAAAAGACATACATGAAATAATTTTGAATCACAGACTAAAAAACCATTTTGTTTTCCAGTGCTTTTTCAATCCTGATGACATAAAAGAAAAAGCTTCAATTTAATGCTAGTATTTCGCTACCATATCTCTAATACTTAATAATCTCCCTTTTTAACCAAAAAAAAAAAAAAGAGAGAGAGAGAGAGCAGGACTCGGGCTCAAAACCCTATTAGGACAATAGTGTCTAGTAGAATTTAATAATAGGCTTCTACTCTCATAGTATTTATTTTTATTGGTACTTCCTATTTATGGCAAGTAGCAGTGCTTTTATAGATTACAGAGCTGATGCTAACAATTCATTTAAAATAAATGAATTCAGGAAGAGTAAGCACATTGAAAGAAAAATGTTGAGTACAGAATATTTTTGATGGCATGCAGATGATGGCAGGTATGGAGGGGGTGAATTTGATGAGTAAAGTTTAGGAAACACAACTCTTGAGCTTTCTATCCTTCTGTATCAAGACGGGGACTTTATCTTTTACACCAGGTATCCTCAGAACCTAGAAGAGGGACTTGATCATAGCAGATGCTCAAAAAATAACTGACAGAATAAAATAAATTTGGGAAACACCATGTGAAATAGTGTTAAACAGGTTTCTTCAAAGATGGGTTCATCACAAAAGTCCATATGCAAATGAGGATTGAATTAACAAGAGTGAAACAGAGTATATTGAATTGTCCTTTTAATTTTTCTCCCCGTGACGCAATAGTGCTAGTGATGAGTGGTCCCTGAAACACATTTTAAGAAATGCTGTTCTGGGACTTCCCTGGTGTTCCAATGGTTAAGACTTCGCCTTCTAACATGGGGGGTGCAGGTTCGATCCCTGGTCGGGAAGTTAAGAGCCCACATGCCTCGAAGCCAGAAAAAAAGAAAAAAGAAACATAAAGCAGAAATAATATTGTAACAAATTCAATAAAGACTTTAGATTGATCCACATCAAAAAAAAAAAAAACCACCTTAGAAAAATGAAATGCAAGGCTAACCCAAATCTTTGTTTGATAGAGAAGGAAATGAGGACCCACACAAGGGGTGATTTAAAGTTAATACCTTTTTTTTCTTGAGCAGAACTAGTAGAGTGACAATGGGCTTCCCTGGTGGCTCAGTGGTAAGGAATCCACCTGCTAATGCAGGAGACATGGGTTCGATCCCTGCTCTGGTAAGATTCCCTAGAGAAGGAAATGGCAACCCACTCTAGTATTCTTGTTCGGGAAATACCATGGACAGAGGACCCTGGCAGGCTACAGTCCGTGAGGTCACAAAGAGTCTGACACAACTTAGCGACCGAACAACAATGATTAAAATGAGAACTCAGATTTTTTTCAGCAGGATCCGAACGGCCCTTGCTCTCACTTTGCTGTCTCCTCCACATTCCTCTTTCCCTTCCTCAAAGATATAACGATGGGTTACTATGAGCAGGATGCTCTGATAGTTATGTGTGTGCACACACATATGTGCATGAATGTGTGTGCATGTATGTACATGCCTGTCTTCCTTCATGTGTGTGCATGTGTGTTAGCTCATGTTACAAAGATGGTGAGGCAAAGCTTCCATATATTCGCCAAACCCAGCTTCCTTCTCTTTCTGAGCTCATAGCTAGAATCCATCTTGCTGTCTCTCTCTCTTTAAAGATTTTCTGATGTGGACCATGTTTTTTTAAAAGTCTTTATTGAATTTGTTATTGTATTGCTTCTGTTTTATGTTTTGGTTTTTTGGCTGAAAAGCATGTGGGATCTTAGCACCCCGATCAGGGGATCAAACCCATACCCCCGGCACTGGAAGGCCGTGGACTAAGTTATGACTCATAGAATGTGTATTAAAATGATGTTATCATTTCCTGGCTCAACAAAAATTTCCAATCAACCCTCCACACTTCTTTGTTTCTCTGTCTGCCAGCTGGGCATAGAATGGTGGATCTCAATGGAGAAGAGGCAATAATGACCTCCCCCGCTCCAGGGGACATCAGACAATGTTTGGAGACATTTCTGGATGTTAGGGAGAGGGAGGTACTGGTAGCTGTGCTACTGGTATCTACTGGGTAGAAGCCACGGACAGTGCTAAACATCTTTTTAAAATGTATCCTTGTCTGTGCTGTGTGTTTAGTGCTCTGCACGGACTTTCTCTAGCTGTGGTGAGTGGGGGCCACTCTCTAGTTGAGGTGCAGGGGCTTCTCATCATGGTGGCAGAGCAGGGGCTCTAGGGTGAGAGGGCTTCAGTAGTTGTGGTGTAAACAGGCTTAGTTGTTCCCTGGCATGTGGAATCTTCCCGGACTAGGAATCGAACCTGTGTCTCCTGCACCAGTAGGCTGATTCTTAACCACTGGACCATGGTAAGGATATTGTTGTTTAGTTGCTAAGTCTTGTCTGACTCTTTGCGACCCCAGGGCCTATAGCCCGGCAGGCTCCTCTGTCCATGGGATTCTCCAGGCAAGAATACTGGAGTGGGTTGTCATTCCCTTCTCCAGGGGATATTCCCCACCCAGGGACTGAACCTGCGTCTCCTGCATGGCCGGAGAAGGCAATGGCACCCCACTCCAGCACTCTTGCCTGGAAAATCCTATGGACGGAGGAGGCTGGTGGGCCACAGTCCAAGGGGTCGCTGAGTGACTTCACTTTCACTTTTCACTTTTATGCATTGGAGAAGGAAATGGCAACCCACTCCAGTGTTCTTGCCTGGAGAATCCCAGGGATGGGGGAGCCTGGTAGGCTGCAGTCTATGGGGTTGCACAGAGTCGGACACGACTGAAGCCACTTAGCAGCAGCAGCAGCTCCTGCATGGCAGGCAGAAACTACTCAACAGAAGTTAATTGTCATCATCATCAGTGATTGTCCTCACCCAGGAACACCCCTGAGTATACAGGATGCTGGTGGTGGTGGGGAGGGCAGGCTGGTACCCCGTGTACATAGAATTAAGTTTATCCTTGGGAGCTGTTAGCAAAAATCAACACTAATAGATACTATTAGCCATCTGTAAAGTAGTCCAGCAGATGGTCTAATCTTCTTAACTGGGTTAAAACCCTCCATAATCCGAGACTTGCTGACCTCTCTGTTCTCACTCCACGATTAACATTCCCTTGACCTTCCTCCATGTTCTTTGTCTTTGGAGTTTTGCTCATGTCCTTCACCCTGCCCAGAATGCCTTTGCTCTCTGCTACTCATTCATCAAGACCTGGTTCAGCCTGGATTAATATGCTTGCTTGCTCTTATAATACTCTGGGCCAATCTTTGTAAAGGTACTTACCGTTTTTAAAAAACTTTTTAGTTTACATTGGCATATATCCAGCTAACAATGTTGTGGGAGAGTCAGGTGGACAGCAAAGGAACTCAGACATCCATATACATGTATCCATTCTCCCCCAAACTCCCCTCCCCTCCAGGCCACCCACATAACACTGGCCCGAGTTCCCTGTGCTCTGCAGAAGTTCCCTGTGGGTGAAGCATCTTAAACAGAGCAGTGTCATACTCACCAGTTTTTAAGATAATATTATCAGTTTATGTCTCTCTCACTTCCATTCATCGTAAATGCTCTGAGTGTAGGGTGTGAGTTTTATTTACTGTTATGTTTCTGGACCAAAGCACAGATCCAGGCACTTTGGAGTCAAGTGGACAGCAGAGGAACTCAGACATCCATATACATGTATCCATTCTCCCCCAAACTCCCCTCCCCTCCAGGCCACCCACATAACACTGGCCCGAGTTCCCTGTGCTCTGCAGAAGTTCCCTGTGGGTGAAGCATCTTAAACAGAGCAGTGTCATACTCACCAGTTTTTAAGATAATATTATCAGTTTATGTCTCTCTCACTTCCATTCATCGTAAATGCTCTGAGTGTAGGGTGTGAGTTTTATTTACTGTTATGTTTCTGGACCAAAGCACAGATCCAGGCACTTTGGAGTCACTCAACATATATGTAATGAAAGGACTTCCCTGGTGGTCCAGTGGCTAAGATTCCATGCTCCCAGTGCAAGGGGTCCAAGGTTCGATCCCTGCTGGAAAACTAGAGCCCACAGGCTGCAATTAAGAGTTCACTTGCTATAACTAAAAGATCGCAAGTGCTGTGACTAAGATCTGTCACAGCCAAATAAATATAAAAATGTGTATTGAATAAATTAATCTATAGACAGGTGCATGTGGGGTCTTCCTGGACCAGGAGTTGAACCTGTGTCTCCTGCATTGGCAGGCAGATTCTTTACCACTGAGCCAAAAAGGAAGCCCCACAATTTTTTTTTTTTAATGAGTATAAAAGGAATGTTCAAGTAAGGGATTCTGAGTTTTCAGTGTACTGGAATTATAGAGCCCCCCTTTATATTAAAATATTTATATCCCCCTTACCATGCGCTGATTCCCCTGGTGGCTCAGATGGTAAAGAGTCTGCCTGCAATGCGGGAGGCCCGGGTTTGATCCCTGGATCAGGAAGATCCCCTGAAGAAGGAAATGGCAACCCACTCCAGCATTCTTACCTGGGAAATCCCATGGATGGAGGAGCCTGGTGGGCTACAGTCCATGGGGTCACAAAGAGTCGGACACGACTGAGCGACTTCACTACTCTGTGCTGAATCTATGAAAGATGCTTGTCTGTTATTTTCTTTAGGCCTCAACATCGTCCCATGAGGTAAATGCCATTATTCTTCTTTCAAGGCTGAGGACTGACTTCAGAGAGGTTACAGGGCATGACCAAGGTCACGCAGAGAAAAAGCAGTGGATCCAGGGGCCACACTCCACGTCGGTCTGAGATTTCTACTAGGCTATCTTCTCCCTACTTGGATCCAGTCATCTTTACTTCATTCATCCTTTCCAGGTCCCAAACCCTCCCCACTGCCTCCCAGTATACTCACTTCCAGTTGTTTCATAGGAGTAGAGGAGGAAGGCCATCCACCCCAGCAGGTAACTCGGCCATCCATTCATCTCGGCTGGCTTCTTCTTTCTGGATTGAAGGAAGACAAAAATTTGGCTCCCAAGGGTTTCCTTCCTCTTACACTAACTCCCAGGTTTGATGACACGCAGACTATTTTCTTTCTATCCCCAAAGGGTAAGAAAAAATGGTTTATTCTTACAAAGTGAGAAGTGAAAGTGTTAGTCATTCAGTCGTGTCTAACTCTTTGTGATCCTATAAACTGTAGCCCACCAGGCTCCTCTGTCCATGGGATTCTTCAGGCAAGAATACTGGAGTGGGTAGCCTTTCCCTTCTCCAGGGGATCTTCCCGACTCAGGGATCAAACCCAGGTCTCCCACATTGCAGGCAGATATATACATATATAGATTCTGTTGTTATAGAGGGGAGTGTGTGATGGAAAGGAAAGATGAAGCATCTGTTGAGCACTTACTGTATTCCAGGCTAGATGCTCAACATTCTCGCTGCCACTAGGTTCTCATGCCCCACACCCAACTCCTCGGCTGGCTATTAAAAGTTCCTTAACAATAAGCAAACATTTCTATCGTGGTCAATCATAATTTCTGCTGGCTCTGGTTGCCTCTATGCCATTTCCTCAATGACATATAAATATGCCGTTCTCAGCAGAAATGACACCTCCGGTCTTAGCCTTGGCGGGCTGGGTTTCCTTTGAGGCTACTATTGCCTTGTCTGCTACTGGCTCCCAGTTACTGGGTGCCTCTCGTATGCTAGATGTTCTAGGTTTTGTATCCACTTTACTCCTTCTAGCAAGCGGAGGACCGAGCAACTTCAACTTCACTTTCACTTTTCACTTTCGTGCATTGGAGAAGGAAATGGCAACCCACTTCAGTGTTCTTGCCTGGAGAACCCCAGGGACGGGGGAGCCTGGTGGGCTGCTGTCTATGCTGTCACACAGAGTTGGACACGACTGAAGTGACTTAGTAGCAGCAGCAGCAAGCGGAGAAGCCGGCATGGTGATCATCTCCATTTCGTAGAAGGAAACTGGAATTTAGGAGGTTGCATAACTTATCCGAAGACCACAGATGGTAAGTAACAGATAGCAGGTTCAACAGCTGTCAGTATTATTCCCAGTCTCTTGAGTTATTCCCCCAAGAGTAAAGGTTTGCTCTTCCCATCTCCTCCCTACAGCCTATCAGTCATCAAACCCAGGTGATTCTACTTTTTGAATAGCTCCTGTATCCACCCCTCTCTCTCTGTCCCTACTGTTACTGATCAAAGTCCGGGTTTTACCGCCTCTCCCCTAAACGCTTCTCATGTTCCCCTTGATGATACATTGGCCTCCAGTCTCTCCCGGTCTGGTACACAAGGCTGCTGAATCGAATTCCCCTGCTGACTTTACAATTAACTCCTCTATTCAAACTTTATTCCACAACCCCCCCCCCTCCATTTTCCACCTCTGTAACCCCCTCAGATTTGAGGAATGACAAAGAAAAGGGGAGGCTGAAAGCGAGCAATCTCCAGACAGGCTTGTCTCTGTAGCAGACCCCCTGCACATTCCCGGAGAACGTCTCAGTCTCCTGAACATCTCTTGAGTTTCAGAAAGTCTGGCTTGATGGTTCAGGATCAGAGGAATGAGAACATGCAGGGACAAAGAACAGCAGTTGGGTGGGAGAACAGAGGCTGTGATGAAGACTAACCAGGGCAAGGTCAGTTTTGACTGTGAGGTCGGGAAGTCTCTTCAGATAAAATGACATGAAAACTGAGACCCGGAGGAAGAGAACAATGAGTAGACATGAGCGGAGCCGGGCTGTGTGTCTGTGGCTCATCTAGGCAGAGACAGCAGGATGTGACAAAAGGCTAAGGTGGAAAAGAGCTAGATGTGTTCAAGAAACAAGACAAGCTGGAACTATATCACTCTAGCGGGATATAGTGGTGTCACTAGACACTACTCATATCTTTGGCTATGAATGCTTGGTGAGGTGAATAGAGTGGACCCTGCAAAGCCTTCCTTGTTTTCTAAATGCAAGTTTGGGACTTCTCTGGTGGTGCAGTGGCTAAGACCTACGCTCCCAATATGGAGGAGGATCCAGGTTTGATCCCTGGTCAGGGAAGTAGATCCCATACGCCTCAATTAAGTGTTCACTTGGAGCAACTAAAGATGCCATGGAGCAACTAAGACCTAATACAGCCAAGTAAATAAATAAATACATATTTTTTAAAAATGCAACTGGAGGGCTTCCCTGTTGACCTAGTGGTAGAAAGAATCTGCCGGCCAACGAAAGAGAAACAAGTTCTATTCCTGGTCCGGGAAGATCTCACACAGGCCTCGGAGCAGCTAAGCCCCTATTGAGCCTGTGCTCGAGAGCTGGGGAGTTGCAGCTACTGAAGCCGCGTGCCCTGGAGGCCGTGCTTCGCAAGAAGAGAAGCCACTGCAACCAGAAGCCTACTCATCCCAACTAGGGAATAGACCCTGCTCACTGCAACCAGAGAAAGCCCACACAGCAACAAAGACCCAGCCAAAATAAAAGAAATCAGATTATTTTAGAAATGCAACTGAAAGCCACTGAAGGGATTAAAGTGGGGAGAAGCAGCATTCATTAATTCAGAATTCTCCACCACGTCTATCATAACATTCACAGTCCATGCCAAGCCCTCCCCTCAAAGCTCATTCCTTATCTCGCCTCCTCTCCTTTGATCTATTCAGACTACACTAGCCTTTTTGCTGTTTCTTGCATAAACTAGCTGAGCTTGCTTATGCTTCAGGGTCTTGCTCTTCTCTTTCCCTGGGTGCTCCGCCCCCAGCCCCCACTCAGACCAGACTTTTGCATTGGACACCAGACATGTGTGTCATAAAGGATTTTTGTGTGGACTCGAGGAGTTATATGGACTGCCATTCTGGAAGGTTCATGAGTCTACTTGGATCAAGTTGTGGATATTAATAGAAAATAGGTTGGGGGCGGTTCAAGGCAAGGAATGGGCTATAAAGTGAGTCTTAATGGCTGAACGTCTGGAACATTCAGGTTAGGACCAAGCAATTCCTCAAGCATCTGCACGTTCAGACGCGTTGGAGGTCACTTTGCCCCGGGCCGTGGGATGGTTGGTGCTGGTAGGAGCACGAACTGCTGAGGTCTTGGAGTCAACCCACCGTCTGGCTTGGGTGCAGTTTTCCCAGTCATCAAGTGAGGGAGAATAAAAGCCACCACAGGACCTTACGATAAGAGCCACAGATGTTGGAAAGTACTTTGCAAATGATGGAGGGTGTACAAGCTAGATAATAACTAGATAGTCCTCTTTGTGAATATGGGGGAGAGACAGATTTGAACCACTTCTTCTAAACTCTTTACCACTTACAGTTTCATGCTTATATCTCTGCTTCACCATACCCCCGATATCTAAACCTTCATTAACTCATTCACCTCAAGTTTTCCTTTCAAACCCCCTTCCCAATATTCAAATTTAATTAATCATTTTTGGCCTATATACTAAGATATCCCCAAGGGCAGAATGTGGAATGCTGTTAAAGGCCTGAACTTGGTTTGAAAGCTTTGCCTCTTAGAACCCTTATGATGTTAAGAAAGTAATTCATCGTGTTTATGCACCAGATCTTCTTCATCCATTCATCTGTCAGTGGACATTTAGGTTGCTTCTGTTTCCTGGTTATTGTAAATACCCATGGCTGACTCACTTCACTGTGCAGCAGAGCTAACACGGCACTGTGAAGCAACTATACCCCAATCAATTAAAAAAGAAAGCCATGCAGGGCTCTGGGTCTCAGTTCTTCATCTGTACAATGGAGACAATGATGGTAATTGCTGCTGCCTCCGAAAGTCAGGGTGAGGTAGTTGCTGCTGCTGCTGCTGCTAAGTCGCATCAGTTGTGTCCGACTCTGTGCGACCCCATAGATGGCAGCCCACCAGGCCCCCTTGTCCTGGGGATTCTCCAGGCAACAACACTGGAGTGGGTTGCCATTTCCTTCTCCAAATGAAAATGAAAAGTGAAACTGAGTCGCTCAGTCATGTCTGACCCTCAGCGACCCCATGGACTGCAGCCTACCAGGCTCCTCCGCCCATGGGATTTTCCAGGCAAGAGTACTGGAGTGGGGTGCCATTGCCTTCTCCATGAGGTAGTTAGTAGATGCTAATACCCAAATACTCATCATCGCCAAAGATGTCCACGCCCTAATCCCCAGAACCTGTGAATACGTTGCAGTGGGGATTTCGGTTGTTAAGGATCGTCAGATGGGGAGATTACCTTGGATGATCTGAGTGGGCTCGGAGTAAGTGTAAGAGTCCTTATAAGACAGAGGCAGGGACCTCTCTGGTGTCGCGAGGAGATAAGAATCTGCCTGCCAAGGCAGGGGACATGGGCTCGATCCCTGGTCCGGGAAGATTCCACCGCACGTGGAGCAACTAAGGCTGTGCACCACACTGCTGAGCCCACCCTCTAAAGTCAGGAGTCCTGGTGTGGAGAGCTGCAACTGCTGAAGCCCACGTGTCTAGATCCCGCCCTGCGAAACCAGAGAAGCCCCCGCAGGGAGGAGCCGGCGTACTGCAGCTAGAGAGTAGCCCCTGCTCGCTGCAACTAGAGAAGGCCCTCATAGGGCAATGGAGACCCGGTGCGGCCAAAAATAAATAAAGTTTTTTTAAGGGAGGTAGGAGAGGCAGGAAATCAGATGGAACAATGGAAGCAGAGGTTCGAGTGCCATCAGGAAGGGGCCTCGAACCAAGGAATGCAGGTCATCTTCATGGAGTTCGTGACAACATTGCTTCTGTTTTGGGTTTTGGCTTTTTGGCCCCCAGGAATGTGCAGTCTTGTTTTCCCAGGCAGAGATCAAACCTGCACCCCTCTGCACTGGAAGGCAAGATGGTAACCACTAGACCACCAGGGAAGTCCCACAGAGGGGCAAGTCTTTAGAAGCTGGAAAAGCTGGGATATGGCTTCTCCCCTAGAACTTCCAGAAGGCACGCAACCCTGCCAACACCCTGATTACAGCCCAGCAAGTCTTCTGACCTACAGAGCATAAGAGACTAGATCTGCGTTATTTTCGGCTGGATAAATTTTTTTTTACAGCAGCCCCAGGGGACTAATACAGACCCAAAAGGCTTTGAACACCACCCGGCCCATAAAATGGGCTTAGTAAATATGAGTCATTATCATTTTCTTCATCACTGCTCCCATCTGAGTCAGTCATCCTGGAAGATGTCCAGGAAAGATCATTTCCAATCCTAGTCCTTCTTGTAAACTGGCTTTGTGACCCTGAGCATTTCACCTCTCATAATATCTGTTTTAACAATTGCTAAATATATTTATCATTGTGGCTTTGACAAAGGATGGTCCGGACGTGAATTCCAGCTTATCCAGGGGATCTTGGGCGTGATATGGGTAGTGACTGACATTCAGGGTCTTGGTCTATATACGGGACTACTGAAATCGACCCCATTGGATTGTTTTCAGAATGAGGTGAGACCCCCTAAGCAGAATTCTTGTGACATGATGGGAGCTCAGTAAATAACAGAGGTCAGCATGTGCTGAGCACTTGTGTGCAAAGCGGAACGTTGGGTACTTTGTTTAATTAGCATTTAATTATCACAAAATCCTATGAGGTGGGACTTCCCTGGTGGTCCAGTGGTTGAGAATCCGCCTGCCAATGAAGGGGATAAGGTTCGATCCCCGGTCCAGGAAGATCCCACACCCCTTGGGTAACTAAGCCGGTGCACCACAGCTACTGAGCCCCGAGTTCTAAGGCCCGGGCTCCACAACAAGAGAAGCCACTGCAATGAGAAGCCCACAACCCGCAACGAAGAACAGCCCCCTGCTCGCTGCAGCTAGAGAAAGCCCCAGTGCAGCAACAAAGGCCTAGTGCAGCCAAAAATAAATGAATAAATTGTAAAAAACTCGATTACAAACCCCAGGAGGCAGGAACTATTATTAGTTTGTGTGATAGAAACATAGACATGGAAATATATGGTGATGGCCTATAAAGGCAGACACAAAACTCAAACCAGGCAACGAAAAGAGGCTACGCTCGTCTTCATTGTTAAGCCAAACTGGGGATGAATTTCTACAAAGCCAAGTTTCTCTCTTTTTTTTTTTTTTCTCTTTGGACAATAGTTTATTAATTCATTATAGAGACAGATACATGATCAATGCCTTGGCTTAATACTAAAGAATATTATAATCTTAAGGAGGGAAAAAATGCTGGGAAAATAAATACAAATAAATGAGCGGGTACCAATGACACTTGTCATGCATCGGGAAAAGGTTTTTAAATGAGACCCCAAAACCCATAAGGCATCGATGGCAGATGACAAAGGGACTAATACCCTGTAAAAGGCCAATGGACTCTTTTCTAATAAAAATACTGCCACAAAGACACAAACCTAACCCTTTCAAATTGCCCAGAGCTCAAATCATGTATAATGCCAGTGAGTGATAACTTTCTTATCAACTGTGAGATAAGCTTATTACCAGTTTTATTACTTAGCTCAGCGCCAAGTTTCTTGAGAGGCTTCAGTGCAACTTCGGACTTTAAGACTCTCTTAACTTTAAAGTACCATGCTTGTGACTGTTACTAATCACTCTGCCTAGAGCCCAGAAAGACTGCCCAGCTTTGAGCAGAAGGGAAACAAGTTTGAGAATGGAGTACCACCTTTGTGGGTGAAGAAATGAGGATGGGAAGAGGTGCTCACCCTAACCATCATGACTCTCTCTGTGCAGCTCAAAGTCTGACTTCAAAGCTACTCTTTCAATCACACATTGAACTGTTTGTTCTTAATCTACACCTTGCTTCCTCTAACACTCTCTTCTTTTTGATCTTATCAGCTACCAAACCAACACACCTCAGACCTTTCAAATATTGTCAGCTTCCCCAGCCCTACCATCCCTCCAAATTCTCTTGTGAATCTGGCTCTTGTTCCTCAAATAAGGGTCACATTTCATTAAGCTTGCTGGAGAAGCATCAATAACAGGAGACCATAATGTTCAAAAACATCTGGACTTTGTCTAATAGCAATGACTGGAAACAAGGTGAATAGTGAAGGCGGGAGAAAAGGTACAGTGAGTTCTAATTTGCCCACATGGACTAACCCCACGATACTTTTAAACAGAATGAGTTGGATGTGCATGTTCTGCTATAAAAACACTTAAGTGAAAAGCCCAAGTTCTAGACAAGAATGGACAATGTGATTCCAAGTGTATGTAAAAACATCTGTATCCACTGTTTGATTCATTCAGATGTTCATTTACTTATTTGTTACACATTTGTTATGCATCCTCTATACGGGGTTGTCAGTGACGTGGACAAGTGAAGTTCTGGCTCATATAAGGCTAATATTTTAGACTTCCCTGGTGACACAGTGGATAAGAATCCACCTGCCAATGCAGGGGACGTGGGTTCGATCCTTGGTCTGGAAAGATCCCACACACCGCAGAGCGACTAAGCCCAAGTACTGCTACTACTGAGCCTGTGCTCTAGAAGCGTGGGCACTGAAGCCCATGCCCCCTAGAGCCTGTGCTCCACGACAAGAGAAACCACCAAAAAGAGCAGTCCCCTCTCACCGGGCCTAGAGAAAGTCCGTGCAAAGCAGTACAGACCCAGCAAAGCCCATAATGTAAATACATAGGTAATTATTTTTTTAAGGCTAGTATTTTACTGGGATAGGGGAGAGAGAAAAAGGATAGAGGTTCTGTCTAGGATGATAAACCAGTCCTAGAACAAGATGGGAGTCATGGTTGCACAACATTGGGAATGTACTTAATGCCACTGACTGGTCCATTTTAAAATGGTCCACTGTAGGGAATTCTCTGAATGTCCACACGGAGTGGTTAGGACTCCACTCTTTCACTCACAGGGCTGGGTTTGATTCCTGGTGGGGGAACTGAGATTCTGTCAAGCAGAATCTTGCATCCAAAAAAAAAAAGTTCATTATAGGTTATGCATAGTTTACCAGAATTAAAATCATTTCAGAATAAGTGCAATGAAGACAATAAACAGGGAGCTGTGGTAGATGGTGCCTGACAGGTGTCTGCTTTAGGCGATCAGGGAGGTCCCCTCGGAGCACAGCCAAGGTGAGGTTGGAGTCAGCTACACAGTCGTGGGGATGCGCATTCCAGGTGAGGGGACAGCAAGAGCAAAGACAGCAGAGAGGGCCCTCCTAGGGAGCAGAAGGAGGTCCACGCGGCCAGGCCACACTGAGTGCCGAGGGAGGGAAAGAGCGTCGGCCACTGAGGGCCTTGTGCTTCTCCACGAGATGCTACAATTGTGTTTTGCATGGGCTTGCACAGAAAATTCTCCTGAGTGGACATGTGAGAAAGCAGTTAATACTGGTCACCTCTGAGAAGTGGAAATGAACAATCCAGGGCACGCATGAGATTTTTCCCATGTAAATTGTTACCTTAGATGTGTATGGTACATCTCCCATATACATGGTTTTCTTAATTAGAAACGAAAATTGTACATGTTGTATCTGTATGCATATACAATATAGCTGTATGCGTGCAGGCACACACAGTCTTGTCATTCACTGCATTGCAGACAGACACATGATAGATATTTAAATACATTTACACAAATACATACATGTTGGATGTACATACATACACAGACACACAAATAATTAAGACTGGGAAAGAAAACATAGAAGAGCCTTGGCAGAAAAGCAAAATACAAACTTACAAATTTAAAATGGCAAAATTCAAATCTACATAGATAGCTGGCTTAAGGGTGGATTAACTTTATAAAGTAGCTCTTAGGGACCAAATTTACGGAACATCTATAGGGCAAAGCACAACGCCTGCGTCTTCCTTAGAGCCAGCATTTCAGAGCGATTAAGAGACCATGTGGACACTTCACTGACCACTGGCAGAGTGACTCCAAGCAAGATCTGCTACAATTAGTTAATTAAGCAAACTTACTTTGGGAATATTTTATGATTTTCCTCTCTCTTTCGCTTTTTGTTATTTATTGCCTCCCAAACTTTTCAGAGAATGTTCAGTTCAGTTCAGTCGCTCAGTCGTGTCCAACTCTGTGAATCGCATGTGAATCGAAGCATGCCAGGCCTCTCTGTCCATCAACAACTCCCGGAGTTCACCCAAACTCATGTGCATCGAGTCAGTGATGCCATCCAGCCATCTCATCCTCTGTCGTCCCCTTTTCCTCTTGCCCCCAATCCCTCCCAGCATCAGGGTCTTTTCAAATGAGTCAACTCTTTGCATTAGGTGGCCAAAGTATTGGAGCTTCAACTTCAGCATCAGTCCTTCCACTGAATATTCAGGACTGATTTCCTTTAGGATGGACTGGTGGGATCTACTTGCAGTCCAAGGGACTCTCAAGAGTCTTCTCCAACACCACAGTTCAAAAGCATCAATTCTTTGGCGTTCAGCTTTCTTCACAGTCCAACTCTCACATCCATACATGACTACTGGGAAAACCATAGCCTTGACTAGATGGACCCTAGTCGGCAACGTAATGTCTCTGCTTTTTAATATGCTGTCTAGGTTGGTCATAACCTTCCTACCAAGGAGTAATTGTCTTTTAATTTCACGGCTGCAGTCACCATCTGCAGTGATTTTGGAGCCCCAAAAATAAAGTCTGACACTGTTTCCACTGTTTCCCCATCTATCTCTCATGAAGTGATGGGTTACTGTCTAGCAAATGCTTCCCCTACTTAGTGATAGTCTGTGTTCTTAATCTCTGTTCACCTGTTTCCATTCATCTATTCATCCATTCGTACTTCCTTCAGTCCTTCTGTCCATCTATCTATCATCCATCCTTCCACCCATCTACCCATCCTTCCTCCCATCCATCCATCCATCTGTCCTTCAGTCCTTCCACCCGTCTACCCATCATCCATCCTTCCATTCCTCTCCCCATCCTTCCTTCCATCCATGCACCGTTCAGTTCTTCTGTTCCTTATCCATCCTTCCATCTCCCCATCTTTTCTTCATCCATCCTTTTATCTATTCATTTAGTAAGTATTCCACAACCCTACTATTTATATTGTTTATTTGGCAACTACCAAAAAGAACTGTACGCCATTTTTACTTCAACAGTCAGATCTGAGACATCTGTATCTATCAACCAAGGTGGAAAACAAGAATAGCCACACCAGGAAATATTAAGGTGCTGAGTGGGAGGCCAGGGAACAGTCTAGCCTACAGCCTCTGCTCTCTGGTTTTCTTAAGCCAAAAATATCACAGTGGAGCAATGAGAAAGAATGGCACCCAACCAATCAGGGTTCAGAGCCCACCTCTTCCATTTGTCTGCTGGGTAGCCTTGGAGAGGTCATTTCACCTCTCTGACTTCCAGTTTTCAACTTTGCTGTCTGTAGTTTCCATTCATCTATTCATCCATTCGTACTTCCTTCAGTCCTTCTGTCCATCTATCTATCATCCATCCTTCCACCCATCTACCCATCCTTCCTCCCATCCATCCATCCATCTGTCCTTCAGTCCTTCCACCCGTCTACCCATCATCCATCCTTCCATTCCTCTCCCCATCCTTCCTTCCATCCATGCACCGTTCAGTTCTTCTGTTCCTTATCCATCCTTCCATCTCCCCATCTTTTCTTCATCCATCCTTTTATCTATTCATTTAGTAAGTATTCCACAACCCTACTATTTATATTGTTTATTTGGCAACTACCAAAAAGAACTGTACGCCATTTTTACTTCAACAGTCAGATCTGAGACATCTGTATCTATCAACCAAGGTGGAAAACAAGAATAGCCACACCAGGAAATATTAAGGTGCTGAGTGGGAGGCCAGGGAACAGTCTAGCCTACAGCCTCTGCTCTCTGGTTTTCTTAAGCCAAAAATATCACAGTGGAGCAATGAGAAAGAATGGCACCCAACCAATCAGGGTTCAGAGCCCACCTCTTCCATTTGTCTGCTGGGTAGCCTTGGAGAGGTCATTTCACCTCTCTGACTTCCAGTTTTCAACTTTGCTGTCTGTCAAGTGGAGATAATAACTCAACTATGACAGCTATTGTGAGGATTAAGGGAGCTCGTGAGCATAAAGCCACTGGCGTACAGAGTACCTTCAAAATACCGAGTCCTTCCGCTCCTCAGCAGCAAATAACTCCATGTCCGAAGCAAAACCTCCACGTAAGACTCCCTCACAAACACACACACCCCTCTTCTCTTATGGATTCAGGCTGCCTTTGGAGAGAGGAGAACGGGACCTCGGGAAGATCTCTCTGAATCTCAGCTTCCTCCCTCATCAAACAGAAAGAGTGAGCCTTACCTTAGAAGCGTGAATGCCAAGCTTCACAGAACCATGAGCTATTTGTCCACTAGCAGGGACTCAGCAGGCAATCTGTCCGGGCTAGTTTGCTTTTCTTCCGTCTCCTTCCTCCAAAGTCAGGAGGAAGGCAGCCTTCCTTAGCCCGACATTGTTCACACACTGGGATTTCACCCACTCCCGACTGGCCCTCAAGGCTCCCGCCCCCACTTTCTCTGGCTTTTCATTTCCTGAGCTCTAGAGCCAGGTTGTCCAATATGGTGGCCACTTGTGGACTGTTAGCATTTGAAACGCGGCGAGTTCAAATCATCACAGGTTGTAAGCATAAAATACTGGACTCTGAAGATGCAGAGTGAAAAAAAGTGTAAAGTATCTCATCAATATTATGTTGAAGACATGTTAAGGTGATATTTTAGATATCATGGTTCAACAAAATATATTATTTTTTAAATGGTGCTGTTTCTTATTATTATTATCAATGTGACCATCATGATACAGATAGCTCACATCATATTTCTCCAGTGGACAGCGTGGCTCTAGACCCCTCCCTTCCTTGCTGTGGGGCCCCCCAGATCCCAATTCTCACACCCTCCTGGGTTTCTAGGTTGAGGTGTACCTTTAAGAGAGTCGTTTTTCCACCCTAGCTGTCTTCACAAGCCTTCTTTAAGGTTTTGCTTCCAAAATGGCTGGATTATCTGGGAACTGGCCCGATTGTTTTGGCTCCAACCCGTCTGTAGGATGAGACTGAAGTTCCCCCAAGGAGGGTTCTCTGTAAGTGGTTACAATCAGGGGCAGTTTGGGTGGAATAACCCCATGGTTAATGATGTCCCAAGGGGATCTCATGCATACCTATGAGGCTCATAAAATTCAATCATGGATATATTAATGGGGTCTTGCGGGGGCTGGGATCATAGACAAGAATATTAATGAACAAAGGAGAAAGAGTTCCTGGATATCGAGTTACAAGGAAGTGGACAGGTTTCAGCTGGATAATGAAGCTCCTAGAGCCTGAGACTTTTCTAGAAGGGAAGTGTGTGTGTGTGTGTGTGTGTGTGTGTGTGTGCACGCGCACGCATGTGTGCGCACGTACATGTGCTCAGTTGAGTCTGATGCTTTGCAATCCCATGGACTGTAGCCCGCCAGGTGCCTCTGTCCATGGAATTTTCCAGGCAAGAATACTGGAGTGGGTTGCCATTTCCTAGTCCTGGGGATCTTTCCGACCCAGGGATCAAACCCAAGTGTTTTGCATCCCCTGCACTGGCAGGCAGATTCTTTACCACTAGCGCTGCCAGTAGTTTGTTTTTTTTTACTAACAAGAAGAGAAAGCAACAGTTACTATAACCGAGTCCAAGTGTGTACTGCTTGCTGCATAACTGACTAATTAACCTTACTTCTCAGAGTTGTGGGATGTAAGTGACCATAAACGGTATACTGCTCGTTCCCAGAACTGCGAGGTTCACCTGTAACTCATTAGCTAGATTATCAAGGGCCACGAGAGAACAGTGGCTCACACCAAAGGTTCACGGAGCGTACACTGAGATGTTTGTATTCGTCAAGCAAACCTGCTTCCCCAGGCAGCCTCTCTGGCATCCTGCAGGGGATTCTTCAGCCCTGGCTTTCAAAGATTGGTAAGGTCCAAGACTTGGATGCATCTCTGACTGCTCCCGTGATCCTGTTGTCATGGAAACAACTGGAAATTGCTTGTGGTGACTTCTAATCCTAGTCTTATTGAATGCCAGCTTATTATTATTTGTGTGTCTGTGTGTGTATCTTTCTATGAAAAAGGAGGAGGTCTGGCTTTGGGGCCAAGAGAGAGAGAAGAGGAAGGTGAAGAAAGAAGAGGAGGTGAAGGAAGGGAAGGCAGGTGAGAAGAAGAGAAGGGGAAGAAGGGGACTGGAGTTGATGGAAAAATGGAAGAAGGAGAAAGAGGAGGCGGGACAAGGGGAGGGGACAGGGAGGAGACAGGCGGCGTGGCTATAAACTCCGGAGGGTCACTCCTGGCGGGCTGCTCCTTGGAGGAGGGCATGGCGCTGCCCATGGGTCTTCTGTTGTCTCTGTCTACTGGCTCCACAGTGCCGCCGGTCTCCAGCCTGGAGGTGAGCAGCGATGTGACAGTAACTGGGGCTGGACGTTTGAAAACCTCTCCTGCCATGTGTAATCAAATCAGAGGTGCCAGGAAGGGTACGGGCCATCTTTATCTCATGTTCCCTCAGAAAGAAGAAGATACCCTGATTTTTAAAAAAATAAAATAGACACTGATTAACTTATTTTTTTTTAATAAAATAAAAATTCTTTTGGCATGTGGAATCTTAGTTCCCTGACCAGGGATTGAACCCATGACCTCTGCATTGGCAGCATGGAGTCTTAACCACTGGACCACCAGGGAAACCCTAGGGTTTTTTTTTCTAATATGATGATTTGACAAAGAGCATGAATGTGAATTAGAAAATTTTGTTGACAGAAGTCATGTTCCTTGATGACCACGTGTCTTCTTTCATGCTAATATATTTTGTTTGTGTACTTTTGTCTTGTTTTTTTTTTTTGAGGGGGTTGGGGGGTTTAGCTACACAGTGAGGCTTGTGAAATCTTAGTTCCTGGGGTCCTTGGCAGTGACAACACGGAGTTCTAATCAGTGGTCCACCAGGGAATTCCCATGCCAATATATTTTAAATGCCTTATGGAGAGGTTTTTGAAAATGGAACTAATTTTTGGAAAGACTATTTAATTCTTTTTAAAAATAATCATGTTGCCTTCAACTGCTATAAAGTGACAATCAAAGAAGGGATTTCATTATGGGTGCATTTCTTACATGTCTGAAGAGACTTACATAGAGTTGTCAAAACAGCTTTTTCATGGAATGGCAAAAAACTATGATCTTGCACAAACTATTTTCAAGTATTCTTCAGGTCATCTTTGCATGGAGTGACAAGTCAAACATAGTATTGATTTAAAAAAATTTTTTTAAAGGAAAAGATGCTCTTGGTATAACCATGACTACTACTTTCTTATAAGTTAGATTTTTTTATACTTGTAGAAAAACACTTTTGCTTATACATAGGTTTTTTTTTTTTTTACAAGATGTCATTTTTGTACATTCATAAGAAGGAAATTATACATGAGAGAAGCTAGTTGAGATGTTCCTAAAATTTCTCTACTTGTTGTGTCTGGCCTTCTGAATTATTAAAGTCATTTTTCCATATAACATTATTTTTTGGCTGCGCAGAATCTCAGTGATGGCAGCATTTCTTGAAACAACGCATAAAACAATTAAAACTCATTGGTCCTGGGCAGTGAGCCAGTCTTAACAAGTAGGTAGCGGTGATCTTCTTTGAATCTTTGGCTGCTGCTACTGCTGCTGCTGCTAAGTCGCTTCAGTTGTGTCCGACTCTGTGCGACCCCACAGACGGCAGCCCACCAGACTCCCCCATCCCTGGGATTCTCTAGGCAAGAATACCGGAGTGGGTTGCCATTTCCTTCTCCAATGCATGAAAGTGAAAAGTCAAAGTGAAGTCGCTCAGTCATGTCTGACTCTTTGCGACCCCATGGACTGCAGCCGACCAGGCTCCTCTGTCCATGAGATTTTCCAGGCAAGAGTACTAGAGTGGGGTGCCAGTGCCTTCTCCTTGAATCTTTGGAACTGTAGCTTATTCACTGCCTCTCTCCTCTTGTAACCCAGAAGTTAGGAAAGCCTATTCTTGCCTCCGAGGATTTCTCTTTTGAGCCGCAGACATCCATACTACTCGTTTTGACGCTGACTTCTTGAATGCAGGCATAACCACCACATCTCCATAGCAACCTGATCTGCAGATAATAAGATGCCAGCAGGTGTAAGGGGGCATTCTGATATTGGAAATGTTCAAACATGAAAAGCCAAGTATTTTAGCATCTTAGGAGCGATGAGATAGTAGGTTTTGGATCCTGTATGGTAAAGAATCTGCCTGCAAAGCAGGAGACCCAGGTTCAGTCCCTGCGTTGGGAAGATCCCCTGGAGAAGAGAATGGCTGCCCGCTCCAGTATTCTTGCCTGAAGGACCCCATAGACAGAGGAGCCTGGCAGGCTACAGTCCATGCGGTCACAAAGAGTTGGACATAACTGACCAACAACAACCTAAACCACCTATCTGTCTGTCCTGAAGCTGGACACGTGACTGACCTGGCCAGACTTCACAGAAGGCTCATCCGATTGATCTTGTTCCAGGGGGAGAGATTTGCCATGCACAAAGCATAATTTCTCCACTAGAACAAGCTTTGAGGAGTGCTCAGGGATCCCATGACAGTGGGGTCACTTGCAGGAAGGGCAGTCTGGGCGGGCAGACCCTGGCAGGCCATGTGAACCCAGGGTTCTGGGATTGTCATCTGTTGCCTGTTACCATTTCTGTCTCCTGTGGGGTTGGACCACCCACGGGCTAACTAATAGTTAAACTTCAGCAAAGTGTTAGTCGCTCAGTCGTGTCTGACTCTTTGCCATCCCGCGGACAATAGCCCACCAAGCTCCTCTGTCCATGGAATTTTCCAGGCAAGAATACTGGAGTGGGGTGCCATTTCCTTCTCCAGGGTGGGTGGCTACAGTCCTCGGGGGTCATGAAAGAGTCGAACATAACTTAGCGAGTAAACATCAGTGACAACGTTCACAGAATGAGTTTGACTGGTTTAGATGCTTCATATAAACTGGAATCAGGCAATGTTTTTCCTCCTAGGTCTGGTTTATTTCTCTTGGCATAATGTGCCCTCCAGATTCATCCACATCTTTGCCCAGGGCCGGATTTCCTTCCTTTAAGCCGAAAAATATTCTGTTGTGTATATAAACCACATCTTTACCCATTCATCATCGATGGACGTTTAGGTTGCTTCCGTGTCTTGGCTCCTGTAAACAGTGCTGCGATGATGTGATTTGCTACTGCAGATCTCTGCGAGATCCTGGCTTCAGTTCTCCCAGATGTGGGGTTACTGGATCCTATGACAATTCTATTTTGAATCTTTTGAGAAACTTCTTAGGGGCTGTACTATTTTACATTCCTACCACGAATGCTGCATAATCCTTTGCTGTTGTGATTAGGCTGCGTTTCCTTTTAAAAATATTTAAAATCTTTGTGTTGTGCAAACATTTCCATATACTCCAAGGAATTGTCTAGTGCCCTCCCTTCTGTGTGAGTGGAAGAAAACGTTTCTAGCATTAAGCAGTGAGGCTCACATTATACTTTTATATGGCACAGGTGACATTGTGAAACAAGTATTGGGTTGGCCACAAAAGTCTGCTCGGGTTTTCCCGTAAGATATTATGCAAAATCCTGAAATGAAATCTTTTAGCCAGCCCAATATCTTGTACACTGGCTTGAATCTTATTAATGATGACAGTTGTGATGAAATGATGGTGATGATGATGGTGATAATATTTCAGTAGTTATAACCTTCTTGGTAACGATAGCAGTTACAAGCTATTAAGTTCTTTGTTTCAGGCACTATTCTAAGTACTTTATATACATAATAATCTGTTCCTCCTAACAGTTCCTTGTTCAATTGCTCAGTCATGTCCCATTCTTTGTAACCCCATGGACTGAAGCCCGCCAGGCTCCCCTGTCCTTCACTGTCTCCGGGAGTTTGCTCAGACTCATGTCCAGGGAGTCAATGATGTCATCCATCCATCTCACTCTCTGCCGCCCCCTTAACGGTCCCCTGGGGTAGGTAAAGTTTTGGTCCTCGTTTTATAGAAGAAAATCTGAGTCACTGTGGTTGGAAACAGTAACTGACTTTATATTCTTGGGCTCCAAAATCACTGCAGATGGTGACTGCAGCCATGAAATTAAAAGACACTTGCTCTTTGGAAGAAAAGCTGTGACCAGCCTAGACAGCGTCTTAAAAAGCAGAGACATCACTTTGCTGATAAAGTCCATCTAGTCAAACAATGGTTTTTCCAGTGGTCATGTATGGATGTGAGAGTTGGACTATAAAGAAAGCTTAATGCCAAAGAATTGATGCTTTTGAACTGTGGTATTCGAGAAGACTCTTGAGAATCCCTTGGACTGCAAGGAGATCAAACCAGTCAGTCCTAAAGGAAATCAACTCTGAATACTCATTGGAAGGACTGATGCTGAGGCTGAAGCTCCAATACTTTGGCCACCTGATGCGAAGAACTGACTCTTTGGAAAAGACCCTGATGCTGGGAAAGACTGAAGACAGGAGGAGAAGGGGACGACAGAGGATGAGATGGTTGGATGGCATCACCGAATGGATGGACATGAAAGCCTGGCCTGCTGCAGTCCAGGGGGTCAAAAAGAGTTAAGACAAGAATGAAGTGACTAAGCACATCACATCACAAGCTTGAATAAGTTTTCCACGTGATGGTAGAAAATAATCAGGATTGTTGTAATAAGAGAAAGCTTTATCACTGGAGTATAATTGCTATCATATTCGAAGTGCTTGCTAACTGCTCTCTACTGGGCAGAGCCCAAAACATATGTTTTTGATTTAATCCTCACAACAAACCTGAGAAATTGTTGAAAAGATCCTTTTTTAATAGACATTAAAACTAATTAAACCTCATTTTAAGACAGTTAAGTAAATGGTTGCTTCAAATTGTACTTTGCAGACAGTACTGAAAAGAAATAGAATAAAACATAACAAGAAATAACAGTGAAATGATAAAATACATTTTTTTCCTATTATTGTGTGATTTATTTTGTAGGGAAGGTGGAAAAAGTAAATCATTTACTTTTGCCTGCTGAATTTCTTTGTTTTAAAAAGAACTTTAATTGTGCCTTATTCACTCACAATATTTGGAAAGTACAGTTAAAGCAAAAGGAAAAATTAGAAGTCACCCACAATAACACCACTGGAAATAAACA